>JAIPRL010001747.1:0-74113 GCA_025469235.1 Pemphigus obesinymphae | reverse complement strand
AGTGGGACCAGCTAACCGGAGTGTTGAGAACTTTGGGTTTAGGGGTGTTAAGAGTGCTTTTGTTGGAGAAGAAGATGGCTGAAGTTTTTGAGGGGTTAATGGATATTCTCCACTGTTTAAACCAGGGAGAAAATAAAGTCTTCAGACTTGACATATTTATTAAAAATGTATACTTATTAATGAAAAATCAATTTTAAAGTATTTTGAAATGTTGAGGATTTTAAGTCATAATCAGGGTAATTTTAAGTTTTAAGACCTGCATATTTAATATAGGGTATTAGATATTTAGAGTTAGTTTTTAAACTAAATTTTTAAATATATATATATATATCTATCTCAAGTGAATAAACTTATAGGAACATCTTGCATTAAAACCAAATAAATAACATTCAAATATAAAGAAATTAACTTTTTCAACATGACCTAGAGCTTAATTTTTTGACACATTCTGAGATCTTTCTATTATAAGCGGAAGAATAAAAAATGTATTATCTATATCTACTTACAATCGTACTTTTGGGTAAAAGTAACTGCATAAGATTATAGAGGCATGGGCGAACATTGGACAAATTTTTAGGGGGAAAGGGGTATAATTAAATCAATTTTATTTTTATATTATAAACTACTAGTTTGAATAATAATCCATTGTAAAGTTAATCTCCAGGGGTGACATGATCTTCCCAATAAACACTCACAGATATTGGCTTTAAGGAAAAAGATTGCTAAGGAGGGATCGCTAAGAGCACGAAAGCTAGGTCGACTTCGATGACTGTAATGCAGGTTTCGTGGAATTACGCCTATATGTAATAGGCATGGCAATATAGAGGACGTTTTTGAATCACCAATACAAATTCAATAACAGTCAGATCGGACTAGGATTAATGTTAAAGTGTGTATACACTCCGGTATATAACATACTTAAAGTCTAAAATTAAAAAAAGTTTTTGAGTTATCTCCAGAAAAGGCTATGTCCTAGGTATTCCCCTTAATGTGCACGTATGAATAGAGGCTTTAAGAAAAAGAGGGTAAGCCAAAACCGCGATGCGGTAAATCCACATTCGCTTGAGTTATGAGTAGTCCAAAATACGGTTTTGGATTACCCAAAAAAGTTATTTTTAGTATGTCATATACCTTAGTGTACAACACATTATTTCATCGGTCTGAACCCATTTTTTCTGCTATTAAATGTGCCGCAACGATTCAAAAAATTTCCCTTCCTTTTCCGTGCCTATACTCATTACTTAAATAGTTAACTCTTACTCAAAATATTAATTTTACATAATATTAGAAAGAACACAATTGTACAATATATATTTAAACTAAATTATTACATGATACATGCTAAAATATTTTTTTTCTTTAGTTATAACTTCACTTGTTGAACATCATTATTTTTATAATCATACTCTGGATCATTTCGAAATTTAGGTTAGTAATCTAATTAAGACATATGTTTGTAAAATACCATCTAAATCCGTTTATTGGCATTTGAAATTAAATATATGTGTCCTTATTTAAATAATAGAACTCCAATAATCATATAGATAACTTGTTATTCTCTTTATACTCCTTAATTAATTATATCCAAAAAATCGCTACAGTTGTTGGTTTATTATTTATACCAGTTGTTTGAATCATATATAGATTTGTCTGGTAAACTAAGTGCTTAAATAACTGTTCAAGGAATAATTATTGTAAAAATAATTTAGTGGATCTAATAATTTATTTGTATTGCTTTATTTAGACCAACAGATTCGCAAAAATAGATTGTTCCTATCTAATTTACGAAAATCACTACGTAATTGAAAATCTTCCTTTTGAATAATTACAACTAAGCTCTCATTATCGGATGAATTTTTTTTAATTTTCTAATAGGAAATTCTTCGTATATGTTTAGAAGTCGGTTATTGATTCCTTCAGTATCATTAAAATCCATCTGAAAATTTAATTATTTTTATAAAATACTATTTACAACACAATATACTAATATTAAGTTGACTGCGCTGAGCTAATTTTTAATCTGACGTTTTATAAGTAAGTACCAATATTGTTATCCAGTAGATTTTCATCCCACGTATTATTAAACATACCAAATTGAACACCAAACATGATCTTCAGTGTGCGGTAAATAATTCAACTGTCAGTGTTTGCACGTGCCATAGTTTCATATATACGAAAATTGGTTTGTGGTTTTTATCTTGAAACCACCACGCTTCAAATGATTTAATGTGACAAATTTTCAAATAACACAATATATTATATTAATATACCGATATACCGATTTAGGATATATTGACACAGAATGTTCCGTATTTGTTTGGCTTTTAATGTTTGAGAGGAACCGAAATATCTCTCTGGAACTTTCGGGTTATTAAAAAAATACTGTTTTGCATATTCGAATATAAGACATCCGTTATTTTCGTTTCATAATACTTGTATATAGGTACATTTATTTTACTATGTGTGTGTAATGCAATAAATCAACTTGGAATCGATAACGACACCCAGGCGACGATTTATGATGGAGGGCGATGTCAATATTGTGCTGAGCCAACTTCCGATAAAACCCGGAGCTGCGTAGCCCACGACAGGTATACCGAACGATTATAATATATACATAATATTATAATATGTCGGCCAATTAGAACGAAATGTTTTTAAATCTCATTTATTCGCAATCCATTGTATATTATTTATACCATTATAAACTAAAATAAGAATATTATATTTTTGTGTTGAAAACTATATTTGTATTAATAATTTATAAAAAAAATGTAAAAAACGAAAATATTTTGCACAAAAATAAAATATTGAAGATTGCATCAATTAAGATCGCTCTCCTGAAAATGTAATTCAAAGTACCCACCTTAACTGAATCCTTTTTTCGTTCTTTAATTTTTTTTCACTCGTATATAGTATTTTATGTGTCTTGTGTTATTCAAATATCAAATTTTTTTGAATGTGAAGTTGTAAGCATTTAATATAATATAAGGATATTTCATTTTAAATGTAGTTTGACTTCTAATTGTATATTCCCTATTGGTTCATATAATAATAATACATACAATTACCTATCAAATGTGTAACAAATATAATTACTTATAGTATATATGAACATAATGATAATGTTCTATTTTTTTAAAAATATATTTCCGATTAGATATTAAAATAGTTTCTTGAAATTCTTGAAATTTCTTAAACTTCGAAATTCTGCGATGTAATATGAAGGCCTATTTTAGTCCAAAAGAGTGAAATAGTGTTATGAATATAATGAGAAATCAATAGAATAAATGTTTTGATTATAGTTTCAATTATATTTCCTAATATAATTTATAAAATTCCTACGGATCATACCTATCATGTACAGGCAAAATCAGCAGCAAATTAAAATTTTGGCTAAATTATCATATTCTGTGCTATATTACAAATATATTCATGACAAAATTTATTTTATGTTAGGTTAGTTTATTTTATCATGGATCTATTGTTTTATTTTATGTGTGTGACTAATATACTATTATACAAAATAAATATTTTTCTATTATCTATTATTAAAAAATTGTGATTGTGAAGTTTTGTGTTATGACTTGTGACCACAGTTCAAAATTAATTGGTTGCCCGACGAGCCATTATATACATTTGTTTATGGAAGGTATTTGCTATGCGACTTTAGAAAAAGTCGCCAAAGAAATAAATTTAAAATTCAAAGCTTATATCATTGAAATCAGTTTTAACAACAAGGTAGGCTTGTCGATTTGAAACTGTAGCTACAATAAGAAATAACTATTATGCCATAATAATTGTTATTCAATAAATATGTGACTATATTTTCCAATTAAAAACATATAACATTTATAATTACAAAACAAATTTTACATTGTCGATTATGACAATAGCAGCACAATGGCTCGATAAGTAATTGAGTTAATAATATTTTTGTTTATAAAATGACCAACAATATTATTTATGTTGATGTTATTAAAGAATTTAATGTGATTACTCTAACGAAACGTAGACTGGAATATTATGAAGTAACTAAGATTTTAAATTTTATTTCAGTGTATCAGTATATGTTGATATTCAATTGATTAGTTCAACACTAATCTGCAAAAGTATTAATCCCAGTATTAATTGTAATTAGTATTTTATCAAAAAAAAAAAAATACAAATATTGTATTTTAAACAACAATGTAATATAAGTACTCGTAACATTATCTTCATTTTTATATAACCAGCATTTAGTATTTTAAATTCAAAACAATTAACTAGGTACTTGGTTATGAGAGAAATTAAATGAAAAAATATTGACTTTTTCGGGTAGGTGAGGGGGGTAAGTGCATGACCTGCGAAGAAAATCTGGACATGCCTATGCAATGAAAATTACGTTTTCCAAAATCAACGAATTTATGAAAAGTAAAATATTATATTAGACTGATATCGCTACCATTTTCACTCTCTCTGCTGGCTAATGTCTATTAACAGTATATTTCAATACAAAGAGAGTATTTTATGGCATTCAGGGTGAAATCAAATAATTACTTAATTAAATTTGAATTCCTCTAATATTTATGGTTGCTTCTATATTATGTTTTAATTATATTATAAGATTTATTATCTACGTTGACTACATTTTATCGAGTTACTTATGTTGCCACTTCAAAATTAAACTCATATTTAATGTGAAATCTATTTAAGTCGGCAATAATTTATACAATAGTCAATATAATTAAAATGAAAACATATATTTTAAAACAAATATAGCAATTAAAAAGTGGTACCTATACTAGCATAGGATTATTTTTAAATTACTTTTAAAAAGAAGGGGCACTGCGCTCGTCAGGTTTCAGTAGGGGTTGAAGAAATTCGCTTATCGGATAGGATACTCTTGGTGAATATATAGAATTTGAAAGCAATGATAAATCATTGCATTCGAAAAAAACGATTCTAACCGCAGCTTTGGTGTACTACACATAACTATTAATATTAATGATGTTATTCAGTATGTTTAACATTATATCAAAATAATAATCGTAGACAATTTTGATTTAGTATGACCTTATCTATATTATAAAACATAATATTTATTTAGAATAACTTGATTTAATGTAAGTACATAATATATAACTATAATTGTAAAATATACATTTAGTATATTTTATTTAGAGTTGGAAACTAACAAAATATTATAAGAACTCTTTCCTTTAATTGTTGAATATTAATATCTTCTATACAATAGTAACATAATTAAACATTAACATGACCTTATAGAGTTAAATATAATTAAAATAATAACCACATCATATAAAATAATATTTGACCAATAAAGAAATTGGTGAATACAATAATTTGTATACATATATATATAGGTAGACATTATAAATGTATACTTTGAAGGAACGTTTTATATTGAAGACAATTTCCACGTTTGGAGGAGATACTTTTTCGATATGATTATGTATATAGGCACTCATAATGTATTACTTATAAAATAAAATAATATAATCACCTTCACATTTGCTACATTCTTATTATTCTTTTTTTTTTTTTGTAATCATCAACTACAATTAATTCCAGCTGTGTTTAAATATCGTCAAACGTTTGGTTTAAACGAGGAAGTTCTTCTTGTCGAAACTTTAACTGAAATATTACTTCTGTTGTTGGATTAAATTCTTCCACAATATACATCATTCGTGTATGAGCTGACTTGACAATACCACGATTTTTCCTTAAATCTTTCATCTGAGTCTTCAAATTTTTATCGAGTACCATAATCCGATATATTGATAAAAACTGATGTTGGATGATGAAGCTACAAATTATACGACGTAGAAACTAAAAATAAAAAAGCAGTGGCTATCAGAGCCGTTGAATTATAGAAATAGTTGCACGGTGCGTGAATATTATATTCGGAAATTGAGCACTATATCAAACAAATTATTCAGCTATTTCAGCTAAATTATATATTTTTGTACACGATATCAGTCGGCGAACAGAACGACAATATTACGTATAATATATGCGTAACGTAACATACCTCGACAACGGTAATGTCACATTAATTTCGGATGGCTACGTGATAAATTTTAATAAATTTAACAATAATAATTCACTAAATGATAATGTATAAGTGTGTGTGTATGTGGCCGACTGGTGACAACGGCGACCGTGACAATAAACAATAATAATATTTAAGATTGGCTTAATTATATTTCTAGATAAAAGGATGCAATTACGGCTTATAATATTCATGCCTCGACAGTCATTTACTTCATAGTATTCTTATCCCGAGAGATCATTTTGGCGGTCACGTTTGTTGACTGTCTATTATATACATAACAACGCAGAGTGATCACATGGGAACGGGTGGGTCACGAGGGTCACACTATTCCAACGTTCAACCCGAATTTATTTGCTAATTAACTGAAATAACATACACAGTTATTAAAGTGCATTGCTCATTGAATCCGTTTTTTTTTTTAAATGTTATATAAAATCATTTTAATACTTAATCTCAAAACTGTAATGTAAGTTTAACGTATATTATAATGATAAAACCATTCATCGACAGCGGGACGATAACACCTAGAAAGTCTTAACAGTTTCTTATACAACACAATAATATATCCAATGGATATACAGTGGACATACTTTTCAATAATCCCGAATATCCAATGGATATTTTTGTAAGTCCGATAGATGTAAATTAGATATCCAAATGTCCGCTTTTAGATTTTTATGCATGTTCACGTGCAATATTCCAATGGATAAGCAATATTAAATGGATATAGAAAGAAAACTGTACATAGGTACACGAAACAGTATAAAAACTACGTTATAGAAATCATTTAATAATAAAAAAAAGGGTTAAAATTTAAAAAAATTTCTTAAAGTATATAAAAATAAATCAGTATTTTCTAATTCTCTTGAATCCCCAATTATAATCAAAGGTCTCACTGTAGAAATATAATAGTGTATGGTTATTTTGAATATTCAACGGATATATTATGCTGTGTCGATTTTATTATACATTTAGTATCTCTATGAAATGTACTTTTCTAGATATTTTAATTTATGATCATATTAGATGGAATAAGCTGTTGAGTGGCTATTTGATATATTCAATGGATGTACATTCAAACTAATTTCTAAATAAGGTATTTTATAGTTATTTTTTTATATCTAATGGATAATTTTTAATGTGTACTGTATATATTCTATAGTTCATGCATGCCTATTTTTTGAAGAGATGAACTTAGAGTAGGTGTATATGCAAATTTGACCAAATTTTCAAAAATCAAGTATATTAAAGTAATTTAAAAATAGTCCTATGTCAATACCTTATTTGTTAACAAATATTTATTACACAATCATAAAATAATATTAGAAAAATATTTTAAAATGTGTTAATATTATGTAAAATAAGTATAATAAAATGTGTTAACTGGGTTTATTACCTACATTTTTAAAAATATTACAATTATAAGATAGGTAGTATTTTTTTAATCTGCATTTAATAAATACAAGAATATATGGGAAATTGTTTTTTTTTTTTTTTTTTAATTATCTATTATAGTACTTCATAAGTAATATAAGAAATATATTATATGTCTTATGAAGTCATTAACAAACTATTATATATATAAAAAAAAAAAATTTAATTAAAATAAGTGGTATATTTTTATTAATATTATAACTCGTTATGTTATATATTTAGAAAATCTTAAAATCTTAACATGTAATGTTAAAGGTTATAAAAAAATTAACATACATTTTAAACTTATTACTGACTATTGCTTAGCCATGTTAATAAACTTTCTAAACTAGTTTTAACTTGATTAAGCTCATATAATGTTATAGGTACTTAAATATATGGTGAAATATTTTTATACCTATTAGGATTAAATATATTTAAAGATTATAAATAATTATTACATAATACAGAATTATTAAAAACATCATAACTATTTTTTTAAAACGTTCTTTAGACATACCTAACATTTATCAAAATATTATTTTAATATTTTTTTCTCATCCTAAAATTTTCTTCAAATATTTTTAGAACATTAATTTATTTTTTTGCAAAGTTTTGAGTATATTTGTTTTTCCTTTATATCTTTGAAAATAATTCAAAGTAGTATAAATATACATAGTTAGAAAGAAAAATCACTATATAATCACTTATCAAACTTTAGTTATAATGAAAAATAAAAATACACTAGAACCATAATTAGGTATCGGTATTTTCAGTTATTTTCTTGTTCGCCTCACTTTGGTTCTGTCGGAAAAAAGATTTACGAGCATATAATTTAGAATTTTGGGAGTAGAACATTTTGGGCGTGAGTGTCGGAGATATATTGTTTATTTGTATATTTTAAAATAATTAATCATAGTATTATAATCGAAAAACTATTACGCGCACAGTTCGAATATTCGAGTTTTAATATGGACTTTGGTCGTACATTTAGCCTATTTTCAAATAATAACAATATATTCTACTGTATTGGGCATTGGCGACATTATTTCCTATAATTAATTGGGAATATTATTGTGATACGTGTTAAATCAAAATTATATTGCCGAAAACATTTTGAGGGATATAGTTAAGATTACCCGGACACCGAATATCTTGAAATTTGCATATTATCATAAATATCACAATATTAATTTAAATAAAATTAGGATTCTAAAAATATATGTCAGTATAAAATGTTTAAAATATACAATAATAATACGAGTATATAAATTTATAATATCCAATTTCAAAACTATATAAATTCAACATTAATGAGAATTTTAATGGATTTACTCTCATCCAAATTAAAACAAATCATGACGGCATATTTTCGATTATAAAACATTATACTAGTGTATTTGTTTTATATTGATATTTACACTTTCAAAAAAAAAAATTTTAAATTTCTATAAAATTTAGACTGGATATTTTGACCTTTTTATTTACTTCATACCTATATAAATTAGTTATTATTATAATAGGACTGGAATTTGGATGGCATTGCACTTTTAAAATTAAGTGTATGTATGTCACACTATTATCGGTAATTTATTTGAATACTTCTAAAGAATTTCAATATTTTTTGATTTTTAATATATTTTCATCATAAATTTGTTGAACTAAAAATGTCAAAATAATTAGAATGATTTTAATAAGAATTAGGATATTGATGATTATACGTTTTATTTGTAAACCTAGTATTTCATTACATATTTTTATGTCCACTATAAAATTAAATAATCAATAAGATATTAATGTTTTTAAAATAGTATTCATATAAAATAAGTTATATATCGTTTTTGCCTTTTTATATAATTTATTAATATACTTTTTTTAGTTATATGTACCTACCTATCTACATTTTTGTATATTTTTAAATTAATTTTTACATCTTATTTAATGCACTTTTGCAACTTGTTGGTGTATAAAACCACAGTTCTAATATTAAATAAAAAAAACCTCATATTTTATATATTTAAATAAAATTATTATTTTTATGTTATTAATAAAAATGTATTATCTTTTTTAAATCTATAGTAATAATAATTCTATATTACTCATAATACAAAAATAAAACGATTGTTCCAAATTAATAATAAAATGATCCAAAAAACTGTACAACACAAAGTCCTTTAAATATGTGTTATTACATATTATTCTTTTTTTAGATTTTGAACACTAACAAGTTTTACAAAGGTGGGTTTTGTTTCTGAATAACAATTTTACGGAACATGTATTATTCAAGCAGGTCACGTAGTATCGCTTGGAGGAAAATGATATTTATAAACTGAATTAAAAAAATTCCTAAATCATTTTGCCTGAGAGGCTGAAAATTGTTAGACAATATAATATACAAATGTATAACTATTATATCAATTAAATTATTTATATTTTATGTTTTTGTTGTAATTGTGAATTAAAAATATAATTTTAAAACTTTGAAACGAAATTTTGCACTTTTGTTTCATAAAAAAATAATACGCTTTAGAGACATGCAATAATTTTCTTTTGTTTGTGCTATTAATAAATATTTCAAATGTACCAAAATTATAAATATATTATTACTCAATAATGAAATAAAACCATATCATGCAATGGAATTTCCTTTGGAATCATATTAATAATGATTTATCGCCTCTAAATTGAAAAAAAAAAAATAGCTGTCCCTTTCAAACTGCAGTATCGCGGTATGTGATATAAATAAATAGGTTCCATGAAACGAATCCGGTCGAAGTTAATGAAACCAACCCATGTCGGAATCGTCACGTTTGACTAACAGTACATTTTATATACGAACCAAAACTAAAAAATAATTATGTGTTTCGTGTAAAAAGTTTAAACTTCAAATACTTTTCACATTATTTTATAGTGTCTAATGAATAGAATAAAACGATTTTTATTTCAATTTTTCGAAAAAAAAAAAAAAACAAATAAAAGTTTTAAAACTATCGATTTTGTAAAAACAGTATGACTGTATTATATTTTGAATATTACGATTTCTCAATATTATTTATATTGTTTAATGGAAATCATTATTAATACATAAATGAATGTATAATTATTTTAGAATCGTCTGTACAATAAAAGTAACTCGTGTATTTCGGTCCGTCTGTTTATTCGATTTTATGGGACGTTCTATATTATACGTGCGTATACACACAGAGTTGTTGAAACTGTAAAGTTTACAATAATACATACAAAAAAAAAAAAAAAAACGAAGAAGTACAATCGTACACAATGGTACATAATGTTATTATATAAAACTTCAAACAATTGTCGGGATGATAACTCGGACTAAGTATACTGTTCTCGTTGCGAATACGTTGATTATTTCAATGAAAAATGTGAGCTTAAATCGTAGAAACTGGTTAGAAATTATTACACATATTATATAATTATTATCGTTTTCAGTGTTGGAAACGGTTTTAAATATTTGGACTTTGAAACAACATTAAATAAAATGAGTAAATTTTATGTATGAAATTTGGATTTCTAAAATCTATTTTTATTAAATTATAGATTCTCAATATTAAAATTATTTGGAATAAAAATAAAACGATGAATATACATATACATTTTCGAGTGGGTATGATTTAAAAATAAACAATTATTTTATTCTAGCCATACATTTATACGGTTACACAGGTCCATTTAAGTTTGGGTTACCGGTCTCTATATGCAGCTTAACGGCATTAAAGCAACAAACATTATTGAACGTACTCAAATTTTACAGTAATTTTGTGACCAAATGCTTTATCCGATAATCGTTATCACTACACACGAATGGAATATTATTGAAATTATACATAATTGATCAGTTATCTATTTTACTATACATTCCGTAGCTTCATATATCACATTTTAGTGATGGTTTGCTTGGGTACGTTTTCGAAACTGTTATGTTGTTAAGCAATAATATGATATATCATAAGGTGCATTATCTGTGATAATACAACTCGGGTCATATTACAATATGGAACGTTTGAATACGTCAGTAGCAGTATTGCAGGGACGCCAAATTTGAGAATTAACACTTATTAGCATATTATAACGATCATTCGCTTTTTGTGCGCGTACGTATTATGTATAATATTTGTATATATATATATATATATACAATATACATGAATTTGTATTTCTCTAGACGAAATTGCTTAGCCGATCCGTTTAATCCTAAATAATTGCGTTTTTAGCTCGTCGTAGCGGACGAAAAAAAACGAACAAACCTTGTTCACGGATCGCATCTCTTTGTAAGAAAACTCTGTTTAATTAAGAGGTACGCATTAACGGTTTTGAGATTACGTTTGCGTTGTAAAAATTTCTCCACCTATACTTATCTATAAAATTATATAAATACTTTCGTTTATATATAAAATCGTATATAATTGTGGCGAATAAAATAGTGAACTTTACATTTTATTTTCGAGACAAGGTATATTTTTGCACTTATCCACGTCTACTCATTCATCAAAATTGATATATATATTCGATGAAAAAGTTAATTACATTTATTTTCCGAATCAAGCGAGATCAATTTTTTCCAATGTTTTGTGTTCGCCTCAAAATAGTCATTCGCCCAATCACAAATATTGACCTAAAAATGTATTTTAAGATTTCTAAAAATGATATTTTTGTTCCATATTATTTAAAATAATAAGTTATTAGATAAATAATAATAATTTCACACTAAACTTTCTCATAATTTAGGTGTCAAAACACGACTTCAACATGATATTTTAAAATGTTTAAACAATCACAGTAGGGCATTACGATACGCCGATGCGGTTACGACGATAAATTGTAATACAGGGCCCACATAAAACTATTGCAACAGTTTTATCGGTATCGTATTATGTATTGCATCACCGTATGAACACCTTTATACATACTTTGTGAAATATTTTATGGTCAAGTGACATGTATAATTTTGGTATTGTTTTTGTTGTTCACAAAACCATTTAAACGTCACCCTTAGACGATAGTTGTATGACCATATTATTATGTGATTAAAATCATCAGGACCGCGACCACCTTCGTGACTTTATTATAACCAAAGGATTAAATGGGCATCACTCAACTATACATTTACAATAAAATAATACATTCCGATGCATTGCGAATTAAGTATTTTTTTAAAATATACAAATTATAAACAAATATGTATGTAAACATAATTGTAGACGTGTATAAAGAGATGAGTACAAGAGTGAGGAATGTGTAGAGAAACTGAGGATTTTAAGGTCAGAGTGAGAGTGCACCAGGGTTTGGCTTTGAGTTCTTACTTATTTTCCTTCGTAATGGATGAAATAACAAAGGATATACAGGATGAGGTACCGTGGTGCATGCTGTTTTCAGATGATCATAGGAGAAAGTCCTGAGGAAGTAAATATGGTAGACTATTAAAGTGGAGAAAAGCTTTTAACAGTAAAGAACTAAAGATTAGTATGGGTAAAATAGAATATATAGAGTATAGTTTTGGTGAAAAGGAACACAGAGGAAATAAGGAAAGATAAGAAATAAAATTGAGTGGGGGTGTTCTGAGAGAGGTTGAGATGTTTAAGTATTTAGGGTCAGTTGTATAGAATAATAGGGGAATCGAAGAGATTATGAAACACAGGATTAAGTATGGTTGAATGAAGTAGAGGGACTAGTGTTAAATCAAGTCAGACTGTGTGACAAAAAAATCCCTATTAGGTTAAATGGTAAATTTTATAAAACAGTGGTGAGACCTACAATGATATAAATGAATCGAATAATGGGCGGTAAATGGGAAGGTAAAACAGAGAATGAGTGCAGCAAAGAAAATATTAAGGTCGATGAACGGAGTAATATTAGAGAGGACAAAAAAGGAATGAGTACATAAAAGGTAGTATAGGAGTAGCTTCTAAAAATGACAAAATGAGATACAATAGATTAAGATGACTCGGACATGATATGAATTGTCATCAATACCTTATATAATACAATATAATATATTATATTATATCTGTATAATATAATTATACTATAAAACATGAATCAATTCGAATAGCCCACTCTGAGACATTGCTAAATTCCTGATTTCTAAACGTACTTCAAGCAATAAATAATAATTTGATAAACAATTTGTTTAAACTACTATACATGTATAGATACCTAATACTAAAAAAATTAATATAAATCGTAAATATTGATATTTGCAACCACTGAAACGAATCGTAAAACCAGCATCGGGCGTATAATATAAGTCTTATATAAAGTGAATAAAATCTATATCTCTGGTAACCAAATCAACAAACTCGTAATTTCGTACTAACAATTACGGATAGAAGGTGTCTAACTTATGTTTAGAAACCTAAAAAAAAACATTTATATTCATGATATCCCTTTATTAGTTATTTTAAATATATCACTTATTATAAAATAATGAATTTTATATGAAACTTATATCAACTTAAATGTGTAAAATTAATTATAATTATCATTTAGATAAATTGATACATATGAGTTAAATGAATTTCGTGAGTTTGCTAAACAATTTACATTAATTTAAATTAAAATGCTTATAATAATCAATAATTAATAATTAAAAGTAATAATTATATAAAAAAAATTTAAATATGAGTAAATCTGTAAAATAATTTAAGGATTCGAATCCTAACATTAGGTTTCTATTCACAAGTCAAAACTCTCGTTGGGACCGTCCATCGCCGTTCGTCATATTATTACAAAGTAATCGGGTTAGGTAAGAAAATCTTTTACTCAACAATTTGATGCCGTGGTTACCGATATCCATGTTTAAAAATGTAATTTGTTATGTTAATTTTATACTTCAAAACATAAATATACGTATAAACAATTTTAATTTATTATAGAATCATAGTTTATGGTTGTTATTAGTTAACAAATTAACTGACAATTTCATATAAAACCCGGAAATTCATCATGCTCGTAATGTAGATTTTTATAACTAGTTTTTAATAGTAACAAAAATGAACTTCTTTACTAAATATAATTAATATATATTTTCTATGTTCATTTTAAGCGTGATGAGTCAAAACATAATTTTTCGTTAACTATTTGAATTTAACCAAATTCATTTGAAAAATATTAATATATCTATATATAATAATAATAATAATATGAATATATAATAATCAAAGAGGATTTTTTCATTAAATTTCAAGAATTTTATTAATATATTAACATTGTTGAATACTGTTAAAATCCATAGTATACACATTTGAAATTTATTTAAGTGGACGAAAAAAAAGGCCTAGTGTTGTGTATTTGTGTAAAATATCGATGCGTGAACTTTTAAAAACGCCATTGGGGAATTGGTTATCGTCGAATCGCTAGTTTAGATAATACAAACAATAATAAATCTTGTTAATAATAGCGTGAGAAATAAATATAACTCTTTTTACCGGTGACAATATTCTGTATATTATGTTAGAAGGAAACGTGCAGTCACTGCGAACCGGACCACTAACTAGACGATTACAATGGTTATTATCTTTGACCGAGTAAACCGAATTAAAATTTTTCACTCATTTAATGAATTTTTGTAGTTATCGCGTCTGACATACTATTTTTATAGTTTATGAAGTTCAATAATTTAATTACAGTATTAACTCAAATTTGTACAAAGATTAAGGGTTATTTTACTTAAGAGTTACCGTCAAACAATATTATAATAAATTTATTTGTTGGTTTTATTCTATTGTCATAATATCTAAACATACACATTTATTATTATATACCACAATGCATTTTTAAAGGATATAAAGTTGTTATTATTGAATAGGATTTCAAACCTCACCCAATAGTATTTTTTATTTTAAAATTTTGAATTTTTTTCTAATCCTAAGGCAATAATGTAAATTGTAACACGAGATAGGAATTTTTTCTACGAAATGCATCTATAAAATTATATAATTTAAATTTAAAACATACAGTATACGAGACAAAAATGTTGTATGTATAGAACAATGTATACAGTATATTTTATATTTGATTAACTGTATTAACTATATTATGTAATCATACGTTTTATAAATACCTATAATTATATGTTATATAAACGGAGAAAAATAAAAATTTAATTTATTCAAATTTAATAATAAATTTGAAATAAATGCTACATTATTAAAATATTGCATAATTTCAAATTAAAAATAAAATAAAATTGTAAATTAGGTTAGTTGGGTGGTGAGTGTTCACTGAAATTTTGCGTTATTTCGTGTTAGTATAACAATTTCTTCTTATTAAAATGGTGTAAAATTACACTAAAAATATGCGTAATTTGTTGAAATAATACAATGCATTGAGCACATAAAATTGTTACATTTACTATTTTTTACACGTCGCTAAATACGATAGACCTTTTTCGCGTGGTATTTGATGAACCGTAAAAACAGAGCGTATATATATATATATATAGTGCGTATCTTTATTGATCTGATGGCGTTTGGCTTGTGTAGAAAATATCGAATGGAAATTTTTTATTGTAAAAATTTGTATTTAACAATCTGTATACGCGATTATAATACGTATGTACGAGTACACTACAATATATTGGTAAAATTCAATACTGTAGTGGAAGAAATTTTTTTTTTTTGTTACGTTATATGTATATATTTGTAATGTCTATATGTTATTGGAAATAAATTTGCCAATAACTTGAAGTTGTTCATTTTATTTCACTCGTTTTATTCCTTTATTTTAATTTTTTTATGATTTTTGAGGTACATATATGCAAATTTTATCACAACTCAATGTAAAAAGTCAAATCAATAATGGAATATGTATCAAACCGTGCGATGTACTAATGAATGAATTACGTCATAAATTTAAAAAATATTAACGATGGAGAGAGTGAAGATGGTACTCCATACTACAGCTATGTAAGAAATAAAAATGCTAAAATTTAAGAATGCTAATTCTTAAATTTTTCCAGTAGTTTCCTTAAGAAATATTCCTTTTGTGCAATGTATGTAATCATACACTGTATATTATATACATACGCATACTATACTTAACTAAACATTCATGCGTATAAGTGCATAATATGTTATATTGTGCACGCGTGTTAAATAAATACAAAATTTCCATTAATATAATATTACAATATAACTAACAATATAACGACAATAATGTAGAAAAAATCAAAATGAATGTAAAAAAATAATAATTTAAAAAAAATGTTGATAATGCATGGAACGACTCTGCTCTTGGATACACCACACATTCTCCAGATAAGAAAACGAAAACGCGGCCCTACCGTAGATACTCAAAGGGGTATGAATTCACAGTTGAATGATACAGGCACGGTATAAACCATGCATATAGATGACCGATGAACAATTTACATTATACTTGAAATGAACACTGGCATAAAAAAATACAGATTTCGGAAAACAAGTTGAGTTAATTCAATTTTTAAATCCGGTGACCCATCATATGTCACGAACTACAGGTTAATTTCTGGTCTCCCATCAGTAGATAAAATTTTCGAGCATCTTGTTTTAAGGAAAATAGAGTGTTATCTCTTATCCACTATATTAATTGATAAACATGGCTTTATTGCAGCATGTTCTATTGTTATACTAGTACGTCCGATTTTACTGCTCATTTTCGAGACTCTTTCTTAGCGAAATATAAGGTTGACGTTATTTTTACGGATGTATCCAAAGCGTTTGATATAGTACATTATTTTAATGGTTGTTATAGACCAACAAGGGATTGTTGAACCCTTACTATAACGGCCTAATTTATACTCAATAAACATATATCAGTTTGCTAAATTTTTTGGTCAATTTTTTTTTTCATTTTCTAGATAATACAGGTGTAAATCATAGAGATCATTTGTCACCTCTATTGTTTAATAGTCTAATAAATACAGTCTTTAGTTTGATTAGTACTTGTAGTATTTTATTGTTCGCTAAAGATACTAAGTTTTTCTCAATATTGCATCTTTTGAAAACTGCATCATTTTACAAGTGGCTATTAATAAATTTATTTCTTGGTGCATGACACCTGTTGGCTAATTTTTAAATGATTATAATTAATATAAAATAATGAATTTTTATCGAAATCTAATTTTTATAAAATATTATTACTAATGGAATAATATACTGTTTTCTCGTTATAACTATAGTCAAAAACTTAGGTTTTGTCGTGGTTCCATCTTTAGACTATCGCGGGCTACATTTTGACACCATTATTACAAAAGCTATACATTTTATTGGATTTAGAAACAACGCTAATTTTAACTCTCCGCCTTGTCTAGTGACATTTTTCAGCACTTTAGTTCGTTCTATAGTTAAATATGGTTAGACAATATGGTCTCCATATACTAAAAGAGATATAAAGTGAATTTATTGTATCCAAATAAAATTCTAAATTTCTCATGTTTTTCTTTCTGAATTGAACACCCCAAACATAATTATGAGCCAACATCTCAGCAGCTAGGCTAACCATCACTGGACCCTAGATGAGAAAAACCAGAAATTGGATTTCTACTAAAACTAATAGAAGGTGAAATCGACAACCCTAGAGTCCTTGAAAAGAAAAATTTTAGAGTGTGTAGTGCATGTATCTCATCGACTGTTCTGTTTTATATTGCTACGAAATATAAAATTTTTTTTATGAAAATAACCTTTTAATCAGAGTTATGATAAACTTAAATAAATGCATGTAATACTTGTTTAATGTGTTAATTACTGTTAACTGTATATGTTGTATGTTTGTACATAATATTAATCATTTGTAAACTATAATTTCATCTTGTAAATGTAAAATCCATCAGGCGTATATTAAAGAATAAATAAATATATAAATTATTGAATACAATGATTTAGTATGGCTTTCAAAATCAATATATCCACCATCAGAATCTTACCTGACGCGTTGCGAAGAACGAAGTTCTTTCATCTGTACTGATACCCTAGGAGCAAAGTATTTATACACACTCTGCACTGTTCAGACTTTTTAATTAAATATAATATTATGAAATATGTTAAAGAAGCAAAAGTATTTTATATGAAAATTAAATAGGATTTTTATTAAGCTATTATTATATTCTGTGACATAATCATAATTTAAAATGTATATTATACGTTAACTGTCAATTAAATCTAAAACCAAATAGTATGAAATATTAATCTTATTATGTATACTTTTATCTCAATTACGGATGATAAGTACCTACAAAATATAGATTTCACCTGTCATTTACGACAGACTTTAAATTTAGAATGAGTATTATACTCTTTAATGATTAGGTATAAAAAAACAAAATATTGAAACTGCAAATTAAATTAAAAAAATTGTATTTAGAAAAAATTTACCTAAATGATCTTCTAATTTATAATTATCAAAATACTTATTTACTAATAAACATTCTCGAATTAAAAGTAAAACATTTATTATTAAAAACATTTAATATATAAAATAAAGATTATAAATAAATATAAAATAAATATTTATTTCAAAATTACATATTAAATATAAGATCTAGAAATTTGTTGGATATTCTTAATACTGGTATGCATATTATAGCTTACTGTATTTATTGTATTTGCAAAAAAGTTTGATTTTAAATTTTAAATTATATACATTAACTTATCTTCAGTATGTAAAAAAAAAAGAGTTACCACTTGAAGTGAAAAGTTCTTTAAAAACTTAAGGCAAATAAGAGATGGTATTGTTTTTTATGCAGAAAAAATAAAAATATATTAAAACTTATGTTAGTACCTATTCTTGAAAAAAGTTCAAGTTTAACTTACTGTAGGTATGAAAACCAATTTTTTTCTTAATAAAAAATTAATTTTTTCCAAAAATTTCCAACTGAATAAATGTTCAAATTGTATTAATCTTGAGACTGTAAAATGTTTATACAATGTAGTGTGCGGATATATGCATACTATATATAATAATATAACAGGAACCTAACAAATATTTTGATTTATATGTTAAATTAAGAAAATCGAAGAGATTTTTAAAATTTTATTCTTATAGGTATCGCACTTTTTGAGAATTCTTTAAAAATTAAGTCTAACAAAAATATGTCAACATCGAAACGAGTTATCTACAAAGCTTCTCTGTTCATTATATGTATTAGAGTATTAGTCAGTAAGTTATGCGCAAGTAAATATATGTGATTCGGGGATGTAAATCAAGGGTGTATAGTATACCAGTATGCATTCGAGTCAATTTCCTTTACTCATATTTTAGCTTGTCGAAATTTACAAATAAAAAAATGAATAACATTTTTCAATTTAATGAAATTAGTGGTAGAAGTAGGGGAAAGGGTATTTACCAGCAATTATGATCCTTATATGTTGTCATATATTAATACAATATTTCATTGAAAAGCAACATATTATTATACACTTAAAGTGGAGAACTGTGATGATGTTTAACAACTTTTGATACCTGCCAGTACAAATTTCTTGATTTTGAACTCTTGCTTTAAGAATATAAATGTACACATATACTTACGTGTAGCGCAAACGGTTGAAGTAAAATTTGTGCAAAACAAATTATACGATTTTACCATAGATAACACTATCCATAATATCATTAAAATATGATAATATACTTATCGAAGTAGATACTTTTCTCATTCGACAGTGAATATAATGTATGGATTACCATAAAAAGTGTTGTAATACTCGAAAATACTTTATGTATAAATATTTTCAATGCATGTATAATAAATATGTCAGACATTGATTAATATTGAGACGACGCATCAAAATCCGAATAATTCAAATATATCCACTTCAAATATACAACCAATTTCTCATTTAAATATCCCGCGTATACAATACAACACGGTAATATTATCAGCTGTTCGTTTGACTAAAATAAGACCCCCTTTCAGTGTCCAGGCCAAAAAAGGGATCGTAACACGTATATTGGCTCTCTGTCGGTCGATATTCTTAGGCCGGGGCTATACGCGGCGTTTTTTCCGTCGCGAATATTCGTCACATATATTCGCCATACGCAGCTACACACGACGTTTTCACTCAGCGATATTCCGTCGTTTTATTTTTACAATTTTTTAAAATATTGTACGTCAACGTAATATGCCGTAATTATTGTATAACATGTGTAGTTACACAATACATATACATATACAGAAACTGTCATTATTCTATTATTTCATTTATGATTAAATCGTTTCCCATTTCCACGTGGTAAAAACATAGACAATAAAATATAATGTACATAATTTATTATTATTACGTGTAAACATTATCTATATAGGTATAAAAACGTATTTAATATTTATCATAGGTGTGCCGTGACAGTGCCTACTATAGCACATATTTTCTGTTTTCTCTATACCTACTTTTTTGAATGTATTTATAAGGAATTGGAAAAAAACCGGGATAAAAAAACGTATAAACAACGTTTACAAAATTATTTACAATATATAAAAACCTAAATACAATTTATAAGCACAGAATACGCGTGGTTGAAATGTACAATTTAGCCGAGTACCTAATACCTATACTACATAGGCAGGCATATATAATAATAGTATAAAATAATTGAATTTATATTAAATTGAAAATCGTTTAATAATAAATATTTGTAGTGGTAGATATCTGCATATTAATAGACCAGCACCTATACAAAATTATCGTATTATCGAATACCACGGTCTAAGATAGTATGTACTGGTATCGACATGGTAAGAGGGTAGTAAAGGAAAGTTCCTCAAAATGTTTCGATACCTTCACCTACCCAACCATGAGCGATACAAATAGGGGTAAAATAAATACATAATAATATTACAAATATTTATTTTGAATAATTGCGGCACCAAAAGACAAATATTATGTCTTATGAGTTATGACTTATAAGGTTATATATTATATTAATTTAGGTAAAAGGTCTTACTCCAATAAACCTGAAGTTGTAATATTGTAAATTTGAAATCAAATGGAGGTTTGACTTATCAAAATGATTTTATTTTTGGATTATTGACTTCTGTAGAAAAGTCATTTTCTAAATATTGTAAGGGTCATTCAAATTCTCGTACGTGGGGATTGATTGAAATGCTCATCACATCAATTTGTGCCAAATTTGATCAATAACATAAATTTATAAAATAGATTATATCATACAATATTTTTTTGTCATGATTATTTTACTCATTTTATATTACTTACATCTATAATAATATAAATTTTAAATAATATATTTTAATATATATAATTTTAAATTTTATATCGTTATGTCGGAAAAAAAGTGCCAAACCAAACCATGCATTTTGTCAATTTATTTGAAACGCATGAAGTATTATGGAACATTATTATCACCACTCCTAAAAAAAATACCTATACAGCACGATTGTAAAAAAACTTTAAAATTCATTAAATTCATGCTATACAGTAACAGAAGACGTATTTCGCCCCTGAGATATCAATTCGGATATAAACTGATAACCACGTCCGTATTGATAACTGACAATGTAAACACTTTCATCCGTATTCTGATCAGTGGGATACTATCTGTGAGCACGGTTATCTATACAGGTTGGAGAACGATATCTTATCGCGTGGCGACGAGTGGTGGATACTTGGCCATACATTTACACGTAGAGCATACAATATTATGTACTTTTTCAGTTTTTTCCGATATTTCCTTATCACCAAGGTGATAAGTATTGTTGTAAAGAGTTATATCGTTGTGTGTTTTTCAGAGTATTTTGGCATAATTTAACTCGCTATGCCAAATGACATGGAACAAAATATTGGTAATGGATCAATGTGATCAATGTTAATCAATTAATGAAATATAATAATAGGTATTTAATTTTTTTTTTTTTTTATTAATTTTCCCTTTCAGTATAATTTATAATTTCAGTATATAATTATAATACAATAGTATACACACAATAAATAATAATTACCTATAATTTAATTTTTACAATTTAATTAGTTTTACTATTGTTAGTAACTCTACCTTATAGGCAAAGTTCTGCTGAGTTAAGTTACACAATATGCAAATTCATTGTATAAACTGTAATTTGTTTTTATGAGTGAAATAAAAAAAAATTGATTTATAAAGTAGCCTTTTGCACATTACATTTCATTTTTTTGAAAAGACAATTTTATACATATTCATTTAGTTTGCATAGATTATTAAAATATTAATACAATTTCACAAAACACATTATTTTTGTTATAAATTTAATAATAATATTTATTGTAATTTAAAATAAAATGATATATATATATATAAGTTTCGTGGTATAGGTATATAATGTTTTAAATAAAGTCAGCCTATAACCTGAATTCATAATTATTTATATCAATAGATAACCATCATGCCTATAATATAATTCTTAAACCAATTGCTATAATTCATCTGGTACGAAGTTTGAATCTTGTAATCTAAACTATTCTGTGACTATACACAACAGTAGAACAACGCGATGAACACAAGGCGATAAACATCCTCAACCGTAACCTCAATTATTAATTGTTACCACGGTTGACCGTGGTTATTATATTATACCTACTTATCTTATATGATAATTGATAATGTTACAATAACAATTATTAAAATTGAACTAAATAGACGAAAAAATATATGAAATAGTACATAATATTGTATGCTCTACGTGTAAATGCGTATGTCTAAGTACACCTAGCGATGTAGTTCACGAATCCACCACTCGTGAGCTGCAACCTGTATAGATAACCGTGTCCGTGAGCCACATAAAACGTTTATTCAAAACATCAATAATATTTACTGTCTCTTTCATTTCGACCCAAAACATATCCCGTCTATTATACGACAATATATTATATAATAAATATACAAATTATATACCTATGTACTTATTATCCGCATATTATAAAATCAACAAATTTTATTACCATATTATTTTATTCCAATTAGTTCGTCTTCTAACCTCTAAATCGTTTCATAAAATATGTCAAAAGTAGTATCGCCGTACCATATTAACCTAACTTTCATTTCATGACAGTATAAAATTATAATCTCATAAAATATAAAATCATCACGTAAATAAATATTGACGGGTGGGCATAGTATCTATTTAAAATTCGTCATTACACATCATTATTATAGGTACACATTGGAAACTTTGAATCATTTATCAAGTTGACAGTATTGGCAAAAGTTTTTATTATACACCTATACAAATTTATTGGTAGGTAATGAATTTGGAAATGAAAATTATTATTATGAATGATAATAATAATTCGACGACCTCATCGAAAATTGAATTGAAATCGTCAATGTCACAAGACACACAGACTGAAATTTTCATAAAAACAGTAATTTCTTGTACCCAAATTTAAATATGTCAGAATTAATTTTTCTATTTATCTGACGATTGTATTCGAAAAGCAGTTAAATAATTTCAATGTAATAATAAGTATATTTTCGTTGTTTTGTATTTTTAGTGTTTAATGTATATTAGGGTGTCACTTATTTTTCAAATATTGAAATTTTTCGGCGGACTGGCATTTTTTTTATTCTATTTAATCTAAAACAAAACCCTATTAAGTTTCAGGCCAATGAAATAAAGCTAACATGTGTCGACTCGAGCCCAAAGTAGATATGAACTTTTCTAAAAATAATAAAAATAATACGTTTTTTGGTAATTATTGCTTAAACTGTTGGATATATGAAAAATAGTTATTAATAAAAAATATTTTTCATAATAAGGTCTATAAAAAAAGTATTTTTACATGTTTTATCTATATATCTTAGTTACAAAGTTATATACTAAAAACCTAAAAACCCGTCAACTTATTAAAATTAAAAAAAATAATTATTTTGTTCAAAAATGTATTTTTTGAAGAGTTTTTTTTCGTATTATACATATTTTAATGCATATAAAGTTTGTTAAACACAGGTTTCACCTATCATGCTTACTTTTTGTATTGAACCTAAAAGTCCACGAAGAGAGCATATTTTTTTGTATTTTTTTTAAAAATCGCAAATTTTGAAGTGGTTCTCCTAAAAAAAGTAAAATCAGTTCCAAGAATTCATGGTAATCGTCTCTTGGCCAATTTTCATTCAATTTGTTTGTACAAAAATCTTTTATAAATCCAAAATAATTTTCTTTCAAATAATCAATCTTTAAAATCTTGCAATTCATCTGTATAAATATTTATAATATGAAGTAACTCTAAAAGTAATATGAAACAAATAATACTATTTTAAATATTATTTTCACAATTTTTTAATTATTTTAAATTTTGATTGGATTTTAGGCGTCACCCCCTTAATTAAAAATATTATGTATTCTTCGTGGATTTAATACTTAGAGATGGAGTTACTGTTGCACATGAGCATTCATGTAATATGTATATAAGGAGTTGGGCAAAATCACTAGAATATTTTTTTATAAAGTCAAAATCCAAAAACAGACCAGACAGTAGGGATATTATTATAGGAGGTACTTTGTAGGTATAATTTTATGTGTAGTACATCGTATGGAATTATTTTTTTCTTCTTCCTTATGGAAACCCCTGGAAAAATTGAGAAATACTATGTATAGGGTACAATCTAGAGCTGATTTTCTATTGATATCATACCACCGCCAAAGCTACTCTGCACCTTCTGATTAAAAATTGGTTATAGACAGTGTTGAGCATAGACGGCTAAAATAGTATCCAGATAATGATAAAGATTATTTATCAAGATTAAAAAAGTAAACTATTTTAAATTGTTGTTTAGATTCTTGTTTTAAAATTAAAATTTTAATTTTGTGAAAAATTTGTTTGATATTAATTTAGATAATGATGACTATAATGTATCCATAAATATTTTTAATCTCAAACACCAATATTATATAAAATTTTCATGACTAAAAATACTTTACCTAAAACATAAACCCGATGCGATACATAATGCGATATATGCGATAAGAGATAAAGCTACGCCGTAGCTCGAGTATAGTCAGTCGGTCGCCGAATACCCCGCGAAGTATACGTATAGGCGCATCGAAGATATAGTCCACTTGCCCTTTAACGCGTGGGCTATCGTTAATATAAAAATAAATAAACCTTTCGTTCGGACATGTGAGTTGCTTCAACTACTTCACAAACCTACACTTTTAACCGAAATTTTGAAAAAATAAAATCATTGTGAAAAATTTCCGTTTTGAAATTATAAGTGAATTAATTGAAGGTGATTACCATCCCCATCACATTTTTGTGTATGGTTCGTCAAATCAAAACTATATTGTTAAAATTGATTGTATTTTACAGTTTATTTACATTTTGTATTTTGGTTCATTAATACTTGTTTATGGTTGTTAGATAAAATAATTAAATTTTTATTTATACAAACTATTTCTATTTTTGATTATATTTCACGTACCTATACATTGAAGTATTACGGTGTTTTTATTTGACACGATTTGAATAATTTTAGTTACATTTTCAGAAACAAAAATATTGCACGTCATATCGGTAATCGGTAATAAATTGATGGTATAATGAGAGATATAGAGAGCTTGTCATGGGCTATAGAAATTGATTCAATTTTCATCACAATATTCTTTGAATTTATTATAGCTAATACTGTCATATATTTACATATTTTACGTATTGTATGTTTGATTATTCATATTTTAGTTATGTGAATACAATTTCAACATTTTTTTAATAAAATAAAACAAAATAATAACTTTTGATCACACTCATAATTTGTATTATAATTTATAACTGTTGAACGAATTCAAATTTATATCAGTAGCAATGAATACCAGTGCATTGTGAATCCAGACCAAATTTACGACAATTTAGCGCAAGAAAATTGAACGCAACCAATTTAACGCAGACGATTGAGCGCGGGAAAATTGAGCGTAAAGAAATTTGAGCACAAAGAAATTTAAAAAAAATTTAAAATGAATGTTTTATGCGATAAATTCCTTTTAAAAAGTTTTAATAAGTATATATTTTTTTAAAGCAACCATAAAATCCATGACGTATAAATTAAAATTAATAAATATAAATATTGATTTTTAATCAATATACTATATTTATAAATTATAAGTAAGTATTTATTTTGTTTTAAAACAACCATAAATAAATCAAAAATGTAAAAATTATAATAAATAAATATTGTAGGTATGTTATTTCTTTAAAAACAATTTTTTTTTTTTTTTTAGAAACAACGACTGTAATTGACGGCTGTGGATTCAATTACCTATATTTGGGTAAAATTCGATTTTAGTGTTTTTACTTGTATATAATAATTTCATTCGAGATCGCACAATATTATATTATTATTAATGGGTTTTAAAAATAGTTGGTACTATATAGATATCCACAAACAAATATCTATAAAAATGTAGTACCTATAATGTGAAGATTAAATATAGACTAAATACCTTTGAAAAATTGATTTATGGTTTGTTTATCTCATGTTTCCCTATGGTTAAAAATGATGACGGTTACCATTCTCCATTACCCCACTTTTTTTACATTAAATAGGCCTAAACTTGAATAAATCTATTTCTTTTGCAGCGTTCGGCCATCAATTTAAAACCGACTTATACTGCTATAGTTCCGTAATGAAACGTACCAAATAGCTGTGTTATTTCCCGATTTATTTTCATCGATCAATCTATTGACAGATTAAATTACAGTGATAAGATTGTGTTGACAAAACGTTCGTAATATTATAGTGATTTAAGTAGATAGAGTGTGAATTTATAGAGATATGTGAATTTATGTAGGTACCTACTTCAACATAACAATATATACATAATGATACATAGATGAACATATAATGCTAGATTTATGTTAATTAATATATATTTTTAGATTTTACAGATTAAAGCCAATGGAAACTCAATAATAATTAAAATTTGATTTTATTAAAATTAATCGTTCTATATAATAATATATTGTAGAATCTAAGGGAAAAAATGTAAATTCATAAACCACATTCACGTGCTTATAATCTATGGTCGAAATATACTTAGTGTTAAAAATGATATTTGATGATTTAAAAAAAATTTTATTTACATGTAATATAAACTAATTTATTCAGATAAATACATTTAAAAAAAAAAAATGATTTTTTTCACAAAATAGCATTTAACAATAATGAAAATACTATTAAAATCAAAAAACAATTTCGTTTTATTAAATTCTCTAAACAAAATCATAATTATTTGAAAGTACAGTATAAGAATGAACTTTATAATAGTCATTATATATGCATAGATAAAACTACTCTTATATGTATAATTGGAAAATAGACCAATTTAAGTAAAAATTAAAGCGACTCACATGTTGTCTTATCACCCCCGATTTGGAAATTTATTATAGCTTTTATGCATCTATTTAGTACGTTATTTGAATGAATTTGTATGAAAATTTTCAGAGTTTGTATGACATCATTATTTTTTTTTAGTTTTTCGGGTATAAAAGAGAGAGGGGTGGTGAATTTTTTTTAAAACTGAATGAATAAATTTATATAAAAAAGTACTAAATGTTGGTATACAAAAATAAAAATGAGCTTCATTATCTACAAAATGGGCACCAGAAATCTATTATAGTCTTAGCACCCCTTTAGTATTTTTCATCGTCGAGTCAAAAATAATATCATAAAAATTCTAAAAATAGTCATACGAGTTCATAAAAAATAAAAATTGCGTACTAAATATATAAATATCTGAATTCTAATGAATTTCACAATTGAGGGGGGAGCACATGTGATTCAGAATTTCAGATAAAGTACAGTTATTATTATTAAATACATTATTTTCAATTAAATTGGAACATTACATTATCGATACAAAATATAATATTATGGAATAATTTTTTATTATATTACCTACTTATTTTTTAATTGTACCTACTCAAAATCATAAAAATCTAAAAAAAAATTTTTTATAGATTCTAAATGATAAACGCTTTAATTTCACATTATCTATATGTAGATACATCCTAACCAATATTTTATTCTTTATATTATGAATATACATTTATCCGTATACTTCAAACTGTACTAATATTCATCTATCTTCGAATGTGGTGGGTAGGTTATTTTATTGTCGTCATTGTTTTGTTCACTGCCGACAAACTACGCTCCCGTAAACGGGTCTGGAAGTGAACTTAGCACAATAAATTATCTTCTTAAAGTTTTTTTCCATTCTCAAATAGGATTTTCATGGTCACTAACTGCTTGTATTTTACTCAAGCGTATCACGTTAACTTCCTTTAGTCACACTTACTTTTATAACAGTACACTCCCTTTAAAAATCTAAACATATTTGTAATAGTATTATATATTTAGTGTGTCCTAAATTTATTCATGAAATAAAATATTTTTTTATTATTTCTTGTTCACGATTACAGTGTTCATCAATGATAAAACAGGACGTGTAAAACCACAATCCGAATTTGGGGAGAAAAATTAAAATGTTAGTAGAATTAAACTTTTACTTTTTAACTATACAATTTTCCTGAATCACATTCCTAGATAACATGTTTTAAGAATATGTTGTGACAATAATCTAACAATATATTGCATTCTAGACACATTTACCATACGAGCATTATATTGTATTACAAATCATTTCGTCTAGTATACTCAATTAGTATATCAAAACACTACCTTAACATTATTTATTGCGAGCACTGTATTATTTTATTGTCTATATTTAGTTATACTGTATTTTATTCTAACAGACTGAACATAATTTTTAATTTTTAACATAATATTTATATAATTCTGACGTTACCGTTTCAATACCGTTAATGTTAACTTATAGGTTAATTCTCTGCACTGAGTAATTTATATTTAATAATGATCTCAACCCCGTAACAACAATGAACCTTGATTTTTACAGCCTACCAACTAGAAATATCACTAATAATATTTCGTTCAGACTATTTGCATCCGATTCGTAGCCTAAATATAGTATATTATGAATGAAATACACTTATACATTTTATTTTATTATTTTAAATCAAAGTGAAAAAAATTAGTTCTATAAGAGTAAATCGGTTTTTGAGTTTTTGTTTATAAGTTTTATTTAAGTTCTTTTGGTTTATTTTCAATGATTCAAATTAAGTTTTTAAAATGAAACTACTATAGTACAATTCAATGTTTACAAACAGTATTCGGAATACTCGAGTTTTTTAGGTAAAATAATTCAAAAATTATAGTTCACTTTTTGAATTGTAGTTATAATCTATACGAATACAGAGTAGACTCTATTCTCTATGAGCCAATGTCATGGGGGGGGGGGTGGAAGCACTTTGCTTGCACTTCGTTACTGATAGTGGATTTATTAAATTTGAAAACCATGATATTCTTCATTATTATTTATTATCATTGCTTTCGATTAAAATGATTCTGAATGGAGCCTGGTGTGATATACCCAAATAAATATTAAAGTTAAAAATTTGAAAATTATAAAATATTATTACATTATATAATATTGTTTCAGTATTTACCCATTATTCGAATAAACATTCAATTTTAACCAGACAGACACATTTTTCAATTATAACAAGCCAGATATTGCACTATAGTAACCAAAAATATAATAAAATATAAATACCATAATAATATTGCTCAATTTTAATTGATCGAATCTAAAATATCATTGCACACCAAGTGTGTATGTTGTGTATGTACGTCATATACACTATATAGTAAGTAGTTTAAAGTATATTTATGTATAGTATAAGTTTGTCTATATGCACTGGTATATGTTTGTATACAGTATATGATTACATACACCATATAGCAGAAACTTTGTCTTCTTCTCTGAGGAAACTACTTAAATAAATTTAAATATACTGTATTGGGTACCATCTAGAGGCGATTTCCCATAAATATCATACTAACACCAAAGCTCCTCCTCGGCTTCTATCCTGAACGAGAATTTTCTTATAGAAAAAAAAAAAAAATAACGATATTGTAAAATCAATAGTCTTCTCACTACGCTCATAATCTAAAAAAAAGTCCAGTCAGTAGGTGGTGAAAATACTTTGCTAGTTGAGTATCCGAATGGGTGGATGCACTTCGTTCTTTGGACAGAACGCTCTTGGTAGATATATTCAATTTGAAACCAATGGTAAATCATTGCAGTTAATAAAACGATTCTGGGTAAAGTTCTGTAAAATAGTTTTGAATATTGTTGAAATAAAATAAAATTACCTTTGGTCTTTAAACAGCTAATTAAAATAAAATCAGTTAACATAAAATCTATTTATTTGTTATTTTGTTATTTCCCTTGCATTTATAAAATACTGCATACTGCTCTCGGCATATAAAAGGTAGTTTTTCTTTAAATTTAAACAAATAACTGGGAAAATCAAAAAATCACCACTCAAAATTACCAATTAGAACTAATTTGTAATCGTTAATATATAAACTCCAAAACTCCTGTCGAATCATTTCCGTCGAAAAGTTGCTCACAAAAAAAAAAAAAAAAAAAAAAACTGAATAAAAAAAGTCTTGTCAATAAAGTCCTGAAAGTACTTCGTTAATAAGGTATCAGTTTAAATGGGAGCAATTCGAAATTTATTGAGGATACTGATGGTAGATATATTGAATTTTAAAGCAATAATAAATCATAGCATTCTATAATGAATTATTCTGAGCGGAGTGAATTTTTTCAAACTTTTTTTTTTTCTGGAGGCGGTGAAGATAAAATGGATAAAATCGAAAAATGATCATTCAAAAGTATTTTTTTATGTATACTTAAAATAATTACGGAAACGTCATTGTCAAAGGGTGGTTTTAAGAATCTATATTCAATTATATAATATATAATATATTATATATTATATAATCATGACATATTATAAATATTTATATTTCTACGCCATCTTATAATCATTGATATAATTAAATTATTGTGGATTCCAGACTCAAAAGAAACTACTCTAGGTTAATTCGTGTGACTTAATGCATATTGCATTTGTATAAATACATGGTTTCTAGATGACAAACTTAGAGAATTTAATGAGTTAACAATTGGACATTGTTTCGGCTAGGTTAACTAAAATACTGTACATTGTATAACGGCAAAGAATGAATAAATTCAATTTTGTATTAAGTATTACAGATTTCCGAACATCATATAAGTATAATACATAATATATTTTTACTATAGAATTAATTTACTATCAAAAAAGCGGTTTTTGAAATTTATTTTAAATATAATATACTATAGTTGTCTGTCTTACCTCGTCAATAAAGTTTTCTTTTAGATGCATTATTGTAACTAACATTATAATAACTGATTGTATTAATATTATACATATTTAAATAAGAACGAAAACCCAATTACCCATATTGTACACTGTATAAGTATATACAGTATAAATGGTGTATGTTATATGTAATACGTAAGTCACACACTGTATAGAAAGTAGTATTTCTTTAATCTTGGGAAACGACTGGAAATTAAAAGTTCAAAGTACCAAATTTAGCCAATTTTCATCGATAACATACTAACTCTGAAACTTTTACTCGACAAGTCGAAAAGTCGCTCACAGAAAAATAAATATTATTGTAAAATCAATAGCATCCTATCTACGCTTAGAATCTAAAATTATGTTATAAATCGAACTGTATATAAGGCTGCCTTGCCTGTTAACGATTTAAAATTTAAAAATTAAGTTAATTGACGGGTTACTTTTTTTTTTTTTTTTTTTTTCATTAGCTCTTAACTTGATAAATAATTTTTTTAAAACTTAATGTGATAAGTACAAATTACATTTTGTCGGAATAATAATGCATACCATACAACAAATAGCATATATAAATTAAAAAATATTACATAGGATGTACACAAAAATACAAGTATCGACCTAAATAGTACCTACCCGTCCTTTTACTATTGTCATAGATTATCATTTGCTTTCAATGTTTTCCAAGGTAATAAATATTAATCATTGACTTTTATAAATAGTATTTACTGAGTAGGTGTAAAATTTTTAAATATGGATCCTTAATGTAGAAATACTAATGAGGTACACTATAAAATATAATATGTACATGTAGATAATATACTACTTACCCTTTATATAAATAAGATTATAAGAAAACTACCTATATTCTAATCGTGATTCTTGGGTCTTAATGTTTTCGCATTATTTTTTTAATATTTAAATATCACGCGATATTGTTATTTTGGAAAATTCCCAATCATAATATTAATGCAATTATGTTTGATATAAATATTAGTGCAAATACAATTATGTAGGTGCTCATTTTTTAGCACCTGTATGGTGTAATCTTATTTTGTTTATCGCTAATTAGAAAATTATATCTATTAAGTAAATTTAATTTTTTTTTTTTCATGTTAGCAAAAATAATATTACTAATTTTAACTTAATTGAATTAAAACATCTTTAAACTGACTTAATCAAATGTGTTAGAAAAAAAATCATCTATTTGCAAAACCTTGGGTGTATGATATTACTTTTGATTATACAGTATAACCATGGTTGAAATATATTAGGTTATTGCAAATAGCCTCTCTTCTTATCACAAAAATAAAATGGCAGCGTAAGGGAAAAATTTCTTATCATTACTACGGAATGGCTATCAATTATATATAAAATCAATTAAAATAGATATAATATACAGTTTCAACGAACAAAATATTCGATTTATTTGTTAAATATATAATTAATAAAGTTATTTTAAAATTACTATAGTGATTTATACATTATATTACATAAAACATTAAATCTATCGTCCGCCAATTCTGATATTTTATCAGCCAATTAAAACATTGCCCCTTACCCTGCCATTTTAATTTCTATATATAATACTATAGAGTGGAAGTACAACTGCAATAACCTATTATATTTCAACCATGAGTGTAACTTTATAATATATATATATAGTATACGCAGATAATTGTTATCTTTATCATTGTAATACGAAAACAGTGTTTTAATTTTCCGATTCGAAACTTTATTGGTATAAAATGAATATGTTACAACGTGCATATAGTGTAAAATACGTTTTTTCTACGAAAAGACAATTATATGGTTAGGTTTTTGTGGACAATGTTGTCGTCAATGAGTCGGTTCGATTCCGCTCGACTTGAGTAATGCACGAGGAGTGGAACAAGGATGACGAAAAATTGTCCACTCAAAGTATTGTTTTTTTTTTCATCCCAAAATGTTATATCTATACGTAGGTATACGGTATACGCGAGTCAGACTCGACATAACACGCCAACTGTGTGTTGCAGATTTTCTCGCATTCCGCGTGGTTCGTCGTATTGATTTACCGGAGCCCCGGTTAATGGTCGCCGACGGTCTGGCCGTGCTGTCGGAAATAATGAAAATAATAATAACGAAAAAAAAAAAATAGAATAGAAAAAAAATCATTTCAAAAGTAGCTATACTTGCCGTCATATGAGAGAGCCATATTATTAAAACACATCCGAACATTCCACAGTAATTTAGACTCGCCGTTGGGCGCGAACGAACAATATGCTTCGTGTGTTTAAGGTATACTATAGATAGCGTCATTTTTGCTGGGAATTTTTACACGTTATGAGAAAAACGGCATTGTCGCGCACACAGAATCGACCTAATTTCTTTATTATCGATTTCATGGAGAACAGCCAATGATCTCTATATCGCGAAATTCCAACATTACATTCTCAGACTTAAAAATATGTATTCATTTCTAAGTTTACTCTATTATTACATCATTAATTTGAGACCAAGTCGCAAATCGAAGTTCAACGACCTACGCGTAACGTTCTTATTAATATTATCAATTACATAAGTATTTGAGCGGACAACGACATCGAATTCATGTGCACAGTATTATCCACCTGTCAACACAGCTGACTAAACTTTTAGCGTAGTTAATCGTTTTGACGTGTACGGTGTACAAATAAACATATACGTGTGCATTCGCATCTCCTAGTAATGAACTCGAAAATTCGAATTTAATTTTGGTTATTCGTGAAATTGTACTCAGAGGCACTCGGAGTTGAAAAAATGTCTTTTTTTGTTTTAAAAAAATAACTCGTGTTAGAATTCAAAATGAATACTGTCATAATATTATGCCATTTGACGAAAATTACATACCCAACTTGCGCTATCACCTTGTTGACTATAATCAATTTATTTAATTAGTATATTGTGGGCGTCAAACACCGCCAATCAAATAAATTATATGGTTCACTACAACATTTTCGTAATCAATGAATTTAAAATTCTGAATTCAAGTGAATTATAAACGATTTCTCCGTTTTTTAGTGAATTTGAAATTCATTTTCTCGCCAATTATTACAATAATATTGGTGGTTTTCTAATTTTCAAAAGCACGAAAGCAAAACATACAAATGTTCCAACGTATACAATTATATTACCTATTTAGTAGTTTGTTTTCTATATAAATCGGAAAATTGGAAGCTAAATAGGGAAATTTATCCAATTATATTTTCAAATGCCGTTTTCATAATAATTATTTTTAATGTTTATACGATTTATTTATATCCATATTTATAAAAAAAAAAGGATTTTAATTTGATATTAAAATTAAGTAAATTAACGTCTGTTTTTGAAATAACAATTATCATTACGAGATAAAGTCTATATAAGTAGGTCATATTTAACTTTTGTCGTTTTTACTCCGTTAATCGCTCCACTTTGTTATGTTTTAGAAAAATAATTGTTTTGAAGTACTTTTTAGAAACATATTTTTTTTCAAGTTTTCAGTTTGGGAATCATGTCAAATACATATATGCATCTTGACACGTTAACATTTTGTTTGGAGACAATGGTCCATATTTGCTATCCATTTTAACAAAAAACACGACAAATTATACACAATCTTACAACTTGAGTATGATTCTCAAATTGTTTTCTCGTACTATTATGATATTATGATGGATGTAATAAAATTATAAATATTCATAATAAAAACTTTTTTTTTTAATATGAATAACACACAGTTATGTTTTCAATTTGAATTTAATTACTGAAAGAGATTGAAAATAAATATTTTAGGCTTTGGCTTTGGACTAGTTTTTAAATTTCCAGTCCCTGCTAAACTGACTCGATATTATTTTAAAATGTAAATATTTGTATTATAGTTGTTATATTGAACTATTATACCATTTGGAAATAAGGTATATATGGAAACCTCCTATATAACTTAAAAGTAGATATAAAAAATAATTATTAGTTTTAAAATAATTTTTATTTTACATTCTAAGCGTAACGAGAAATGTATGTTTTGTAATGTGTTACATTACAATGTATTATATGTCTGTATAAATTATTTTGAATATAGATGGAAATATATATAATATAGAATTATAGATAAATCAGGAGTTTTGGAGTAAAGAGCGTTTTTTATAATAATTTGGTTCTAATTGGTACTTACTTTAAAGATGTAAGTTTTCAGTTTCCCTTTTCATCTTTATATTAAGTTTTTTGTTTGTAAGTCGTTATCAAATAATAAAAACAAAAATAAAAATGTATTTATTTAATAAATAAAAATATCCTGTTCTCGGACCGAAGGGAAAGTGAACCAATTTCCACCATTTGTTTCTGGACGATTTTTTATTTTATCTGTTAACGAATTTTTGAGCAATCATCTTTATTTAATCGTTACACATATGTATAAGCATTTTTTAGTTGTAAATATGATCAGAGTGGTATGTTCATTAAGCCTTTTAGACTTTATTTTGTGATATTTTCGACAAACTTGTAAGCAAAACCTAAATCGAGAACTGCAAAAAAACGAGTTATATCCTTATAGTTCCGAAATTAACTAGCATAGAAACTTTGAAATTTTCAAAATAATAATCTTTCGGGATTGAAAGAAATTATTTACTATAGTTTTAATATTCCAATACATCGACCACCATTATATTATTATACGACAAACGAAATTAATTCAGTCCCAACTGACTGGATATTTGTACTCAAAAATAGAATCCTTAATTGGATTCATTAAATATCTTATTTGATATTATATAAATTTCTTATTTGAATACATTATACAGAAGTAAAATATTATATCTTATGGTAATTAATTTACTGATATTTATATTCTTTGTCTGGCTATATAGATATATGTATTGAATAGTTTAATAAAACATGGCTATATTTTTGTCCTAGGTGAAACTATAACGTCCTGCCTTCTGACTGGATATATTATGTATTATTAATAATTAGTAACATTGATTATATTGATGCTGCAGAGAAATTCAGCATTGAGACAATATAGTTAATTTCATATTGTACTCACATTCACGAAAATATTTTGAAATCAATTAATCACAACAATAAATTGCAAAAACAGGAGAGTAAAAGAAAAAAAAACGGTTTGTCGGGCACCCCTATTGAGTATTGTATGACCACTTTTTCTTTTTATGCTGGTGGGCGATGGAAATTCAAAAGAAAATCCCATCTCGTCATCTGGATCATACCAATCATATACACAAGTATAATAGTATACTTCGCTACCTGATCATTCATACAAGTTAATAAAAATTGCAGGCACTTAAACATTGAGATGAACTGTACATTATATTTATATAAGTTATTTATAATTTTTTTATTATATTATTGTAGGGGGATAGGGATAGAAATGTTATGCGATAGAAAAACATTTCGCCCCCCCCCCCCCATAAAAACTGTCTAAGTACGATACAGTGCCCAGCTTAGATTACTGCATCACGATAATAATTTATGATTATGATTACTGCATCATGATCATAGAAAGCTGACATTTCTAGGGAATAATCCTTTAAGGATGTAGACGCACATTATGATAGACATTTTTGAAATTCGACCTTTAACGCGAAAGTCGGGAAGTAGATTTCAATTTTTATTCAGCGACTAGCCCATATACTACACTGTTGTTAGAAATTTGATATTTTCAGGGAATATTCCATTAATGCGTGGTAAATATCTACTCGATTTGTTTTAATAACCTTGTATAACCACATCAGTCTTCTCTGCCACCCCTACAAAAATTTTAATGTCCATATTAAAATGTTATTATAAACACCGTTTTGAACACGAATAAAACGTCTAATTGGCATATTTAAATACCCTTATTTTCACAGAGAAGTTCATGAAATAATTTCCCAATATTATCAAATTTATTTTTTGTAAATATTGACATTAAACTTCAATATGAATAAAACACACATCTGAATATTTAAATATGCATTTTTTTCAGTTTTTACATTGTTGTTCAAAAAATAAATTCAAAATATATTAAAATCGAGTTATTTTAAATATTGAATTGGACATATTTTCAACACGACACAAATAATATTTCACAATGTTTTTTTCTTTATAGAAATTTCAAATAAAACGGATATAAACCTATTTTTACAATATTTATATATTTCAATAAGTTCCTGGGATAGACTTGAAAATACGTAGTTTACTAGTCGGCCGTAAAAATAACCACTACCTTGCTTTAAACTCCCATCAAAATAATATAAAATAATAATGCCCAGTAAATAATTCTCTTGTAAAGTAAAGTTGATTGATATATTATGCACATTAATACATTAAGCTTTTTTCGACAAACTAACCTAACCTTTATTGACACATACGTATTATGGGAGCACAGACACAACAGGTGGTATCCTACAATCGATCTCTTTTTACGCCAATAAATCAATGTCAACAATTTTCGTTTTGGTTCCGTTTTGACTCCAATGACATTACCGTAATATATTAAAAGCGACCAGGACACAATATAAACTATACAAGTGCTCCATATTATAATATTAGTCGCTGTACGTGTCGTCTGGGCTATTAGGTTATTACCTGAAATTGTCTTTATATTATAATACATATTATCCCAGTTTTGTACCATAACCCGATAATCCGTTTGGGGTTATAAAATGTAAAATACTGATGAAAATGTAATATAAAAGGCAACCTTCGTCTGTTAATATATTTAAGTTGTTATTTTTTTTTTTACATTTTGGATCTTTATAGTACCTAATGCAGGTACATTTTACCTATAAAGTTTTTTATAATATATCATGATTCCAAAAACGTATTATATATATAAATATTATTTTATTAACCTATTTTAAATTTAAGTCACAAAATAAACACAAAAACTGTCTGAGGTTTTTTTTTTTGTGGAGGAGGAGACTTACCAGCTCCCATGATTAGTCCTATTTTACAAATTTGTATAAACATTATAAAAATAAATTTATAGAGTTTCTTGTATTAAAATAGTTCAATATAAAATGGTAAATAAAAATCTATTCTGATTGAAGTACCTATACTTCGAATGTTGGTTAGGATACTGGTGATAGATTTATTGTATTTGAAAGTCATTATAAATAATTTATTTTGCAAAATGACTGATGGGATCTCAACGTAAAATACCTACCTAGAAGTACCTATACCAGTAGTTATTTTATCACCTACTGTCAATTATATGTAAACTATATATATTTGAAAATCCAGTATATACATATGCTGTATATATCTAACCTAGTATTTACCTGAAAGTTTAAAATTATCATAAATAGTTCAATATTTGTGAGGAGGGAATTGATGATATTCAAAAATATTTACATTTATTTTGTGTTTAACTAAATTATTGGTAAATATTTTATCTATCAACTATGATTATTTATAGAATTACGAAAGAATACCATTATTTATACGAATTAAAAATCTATTATAAGAATCTAAATATTACTTATCTTAAGTATAAACTGTTAACTGGAAAATAAGTACGCATGTAACGATTGGATAATTTATTCCATTAGAATTTTTGGGCACAGACGGAAAACCACACAACATCGTAAAACCAATACATTCCTCATTTTTTTTAGAATCTAAAATAACCGAAAAATATTATTAGATTTTCATATTTTAAAAATCTTTTTTTACCATTTGATTATAAAATTTTTAGTCACATTTTAACCAAAAATATCTATACAATTTATATTCATTGGTAAATAATAATAGTTTGATTTTTTGATATTTAAATTACGTAGGTTTATATTAATATGTATGTATTATTTTATTAAATTGAATATTGTCCTTTCGTTCTTTATTGCATTCTCTTCCAACTATTTGGGATCAGCCAAAATGTATTGGATATTGTGTTTTTATCAATTTGTAGAACGATTTTTTTTTTTTTTTTTTTTAACAGCTGGGAAAATACAATCTTTGGGGAGCTAAACCCTTAAGCTCCTATTATTTGTGACTATGAGTTGCATTCTATATATTGTATGTTCATACCAAAATACATATATATATATATACTAATAAGTATTACATACGAATTTGTATGTTTTAATATTCTATTTTACACTATTGTCTTTCGTGTATATCAACATCACGCATTTATTTCAGAACTCAGAATCGTTCAAAATATATTTAAACCTACATGAGATTGTTGAAAATATTTTATGCTCAATATATATTTTAAATTCTGTCAAACGTCATAAGTATGAACGGTGAGCGTAAATATCATTACTTTTGGAAAAATTAAACTACTGTAAATGACCATGTACACGAGTTATGGTGTGCCAATTTAATTTTTTTTAACATTTGTGAAAAACACAGTCTAAATAGTAAAACATATTTTAGCCGAATAATACAGGCAATAAACGTATATAATCATTTGTTAAATAAAAAAAATAAAAAATAAAATTTTATTATTTGTTTTATCTGTCCACCACACATATATATTTGTACTTGTAAATAAAAATGAATATTTAAGCAATTGTTAGATACATAGAAATACAAATAAAACGTTTATTGATTATAAGTACACGCTACCTGAATTAATTGTTCGTAATCATATTTGTAAAATGTTAGTTAAAAATTTTAATACAAATTTAAAAACAAATAGAATTTGGAGATATTTACGTTTCCAAAAGTATTTAAATTGATTTTATATTTGACGTTTTACGTAATTCTAATGGTCTCAACGCGTTTCATTCTTGTTCAGTACAATGGGAATAATTAAATGTTTATAAAGTTGTTTATAAAGGTATGTGTATATATTAGGGTGGTCCTTATTTGTCAATGTTTCTCAATATATCCTATATATATATAAATATTTACTTATATTATAAATATTAAGCAAAAACGAAAATTATACTAAAAATTAATTTAGTTAATACATAATTACATTATAAATATCATCGTGAACTGGGTGTTTGCATGTAGCAAAATTATTTTCTATAAAATCGAATATTCAATATTATTTTCTTAATGTATTATAAACTTTTACTCAAACTTAAATATATAGCGGGAAATAAAATTAATTTATTCGCGTTCAATAAAATTTTAATTTATATATTAGTCAATATAATTAAAATGTAAACATATATTTTAAAACAAATATAGCAATTAAAAAATGGTACCTATACTAGCATAGGATTATATTTAAATTACTTTTAAAAAAAAGGTGTACTGCGCTCGTCGGGTGTCAGTATGGATGGAATCACTTCGTTTATCGCATAGGATACTCTTGATGGATGTATAGCATTTGAAAGCAATGATAAATTATTGCATTCGAAAAAAAAAACGATCCTGACCCCAGTTTCGGTGTACTATTATAATACATGACTATTAATATCAATGATGTTATTCACTATGTTTAGCATTATATGAAAAAAGTAAACGTAAAAAAAAAAGTTATTTAGTGTGACCTTCTCCATATTATTATAAAACATAATATTTATTTAGAATAGCTTGATTTAATATAAGTACATGACTATAACTGTCAAATATGCATTTAGTATATTTTATCTAAAGTTTAGTTCCTGTTTTGGCTTTTTAAAACTAGATGAAAAAATTATTCAAGAACTCGTTGGTTTACTTGTTGTATATTTAAATCCTCTACACAGTAGTAACGTAATTAAACAATCATAGTTACACAGTTAAATAAAATTAAAACTAATTACCATACAATATAAAATAATATTTGGTAAATTTAGAAATTGGCGAATTGTATAATTTGTACATACAAATATATTTTATAGGTAGGTATATACATTATACGTTTATACTTTAAAGAAACGTTTTATGTTAAATGAAATTTCCATGTTTGGAGATAATAATATTCCTTTAATTTATTCAAAAATCGACAAATTATTATATAAAAAAAAACATAGTGTGATATACATTCCTATATGGCTATAAAAATATAATTACCCGTAGTTTAAAATTACTTAATACTTATAACACACTAAACTAAATGTCATATTAGATGTTTAACTAAGACAAATCGTCTTTATCAAACATAAAAAAAAAATGTAAGTGTTTTGCAATATACATATATACCTGTGTAAAGATCCATCATTTTTAAAGGTATACATTATAAATCCATTTGATGGACCGTTTTATATTAAATATATTATATAATTGCATTATGCGTTAGAAGACCCCATAAATTTATTCAACATTTGATATACTGAACTTATAAAAAGAAACATAATTATGTTATAGATAATATATAAATATATATACCATACTAAATTCAGTCTTAAAGTAAATTAATTTCATCGATATAATATGTACACTAAACTAATTACTTTTTGGTGCGATAGTAACAGATACATAACATGCTTATGATTGAATATATTATATCTAATATGTAAAGAAAAAAGAAAATAAATCCATACTACTATTAAAAATAAAATAAGGAATAATTCAATATATTGAAATATATTACTGCATTATTGGAAAATTATTATTAATTATTAAGTGTTCTTATAACATAGGTAAGTAGGTAACTTAAATATTTGGTTCAAGACTGGCTTAGCTAAAACTTGTTCAATTCGATAAAACAACGGATGTAACAAGGTTTTTTTAGAATCTATATATGTAATTATTGACAATATACATTTAGTTTTTTGCCGTAGATTTGAAATGTATGATTTAAAAACTGATATCTTTTTTGACGCGAATTAAATATTTCAAAATTTGTTAGGCGCTCATAATGTATATTCTTAAAATATAAAACAAAAAAATTAATACATTAATAAGCCATTTAAATTAAAAAATATATTAACGAATAACTAACATTACAGTATACAATAATTTAAATAAGAACAACAGAATCTGTACACTACTAATATTCCTTAATCATTTTATGCATGACAGTGGTAGAATACAATTTAACAAAAAGTGATAAACGTATTTTGAAAACAACCTGGCATTTTGTACACCGCCTGTGGGTATCATTTTAACTAACTTATAAAATGTATTACTTAAAAAAATAAAACGATATAATTATTTAACATTAATTAACGCAAATACAAACAAATAATACAAACATTTTAACGAAATAACTTTACTGTATACAATAATTTCATTAAAAAAAATCAGAATCTGTACTCCAATATAATATGATAATAAAAGAGAGGAACGAATACTAATAATATTACTAAAGTTATTTAACCATTCTATTTCAATGTGTAGTTGGGAAAGTTGACGGAAAAGTGAAAAGATCACTTTTTTGGATACTACATCGTCCTTTTAGGTACATACTGTGGACTGGTACTGTTTTAACAATCACTCCTATATAGGTACTTGGTCACGTGCAAACTATATTTAGCATATTTTATATTTATTATAGTCTATAATAAGTTATAATCTTTGATTATTTATTCTGAGCAGGTATAACAATTATATTGAATAATGAGTATAATATACTATATTATAATATAATTAATGTAATACCTGTCAATGTGGCAAAACTATAAAAGCATATTTTGTTCCGCTTTTTTTTTTAAAAAAAAATTCCATATATGAATGGAAAATGCAGCAATTTCATAGGTGCAATGTTACTATGGGAAATGGGCAAAATGCACATGGACTTCAAAAAAATATAATCATCATTGTAAAACCACTACTCACAGCTACCCTCAGAATCTAAAATATTTTCATTATTTTTAATTTAGTTAAAGTAATGCATGATAAAGTATTGAGTCCAATGTGCATGTCTTAAAAATCAAAATTACCATTTTAAAGACTTGAAAACCTCAAAATTTAAAATGTCTGTAAATAGAAAAATTATCTAAAAAAATAAGAAAAATATATTTTTTTCAACTTTAATAAACGTGAATATAATACTATATTACGTATTAGACACACATTTTATGATTTTAAACACGAATTTTTTCGAAATTACGAAGAAATTAAAAATCTCGATTTGACGAAATCGTATTTTCGCCGTTTTTTCATAATTATTTGGTCGTTTTTTCTTATGAAAAAATCGAAAAATGAACCTTTTAAAATACCAACTAGATGCAATTTGCTACCAAAAACCGAGTAAGCTTGTAAAGATCGGAGCACTTCTTTTGGTAGAAAATTTGTTAACAGAGAAAAAATAAAAATAAAATAAACGTCATTGTAAAATCACTAGCTTCATCGCTACACTCAGAATGTAAAATTTTAAAATATAAATTAAGTAGTTAATCACATAAACGAATGTCATTATTTCCTTTTTTCACATAAATTGCGATTCAGCAGGCTACATTGTAGTAGGTAACACGTTAACAAAAAAACTTTATTAACTTAACATGCATTAATTTAATTGACATTCAAATTAAAAAGGGTATCATTTGTTAATTGACTTAAACTGTACGCGACGTATTAACAACGAAAATAATTTATTCGCATACATACGTCATGATTTAATTAACCGGAATATATATTTTTATTTTTTTTTTTGGTAATGTTTCTACGATATAAGGTGCCTAATTTCTGTAAATATATATAATTTAAATTAAAAAAAAATAATTGTATTTATTCACGTTTTGCATACGTGATGAGTAGAAAATAATTGTATCGTAACAATTTCGAATTCATACAAAAACGAAATATTTATGTGATCGAAATTGTGTTTATTATTTGTATTTTTACATTGAAACTTATTATAATCGATATGAGTTAATTAGATTTTAGTTAAAATGTAGTTTATGGTAAAACTTTTAAATCGATTTTTAGTTATTTTAAAATATCTAAATGCTTTTCCATGATTTACAGATAGGTTTGCGATCAACATACAAATAATATTTTAATAATTAACCAACTTAAAATACGTATATTGCATACAATTCCATAGTACGACCTATCTTACATATATTTGGTATCTAATTTATTGATATTGATACAAGATATTATTTTAAAATATATTGAATTTCATATGTATTTTCAATAATGATTTTGTTTAATAAACGTTTAGTATACGATATTATATGTTTTCAATATTATATATATTATTGTAAATTTAAGTAATACGAATATTTTATCACAATAAAATGAATGCTTGAAGTTACGGTTGCATTTTTACATGTCTACGCAATCTAAATTTCTGAATAACGTTTACAAATTATTTGAAAACGAATAAAAAATAATCAAGAATGGACATCAACGACTTAATTTGTACAAATGAAATGTTGAAAAAAAATCAAGATTTTATAAACTGTATAATTTAATTAGTTAATTTTATGCACTTTGAACTTGTCAAATTATCTAGCTATAAATTTGTGGGTAGGTAAATCAATAACCTATTTAATTATTGTTCGTTTTGAAAACTAAAGTTTTTAGGTAGGTACACAATAATACTTTTTCTTAAATAGGTAGTTAAAAACAATAGAGTGAAAAAATGAATTCATTATCTATCTCATTTTTTAGGTACTCATTTTATACTACAATTAACTCATTATATCGTGTAATGAGAAATATAAAATATTAATAATATATTTTTAATTGGCTTATATCAGGTTTTAACATTGAATTTAAACTATTTTTGATTAATAAATAAACATACACTATGTAAAAAAATGTTAATTAAATATGTCATATTTCCCTTGTTTGATCGTGATGTCACCTTTTACTACATAACGTGTCGGAGTTGTTGGTAACTATATATCAGTACCCAACACTATATTAACCATGGTAATAAGTGTTCTGGGAGTAATTTAGCATATTATCGAATTTAAGTAATTTTAGTTGAGCTAATGGCGACGATTATCGCTACACTTGTCCACATTATATATATTTATATACAAATATATTTATATATTGTTGTTTGTATGAGCTGTGAGGCTTGTGATGATACTATAATACAGTGTTGTGAAGGAACGCGTTCCAAAAGGAATGATTCCTAAAACGAATTCCTTATTTTGTAGGAACAATTGAAAGAACGGATTCCATTAATTGTTAAAGGAATAGGAACGTGAACGAATTCCTTTTATTTAGGAATAGGAATGTAATATTTTTGATTAATTCCTTAGTATTAGAATCGAATTTTATAAACGTTTTATGAAAGAAATGTATCTAAAAATGTTCAATGATTAATAACACTGAGAATAACAATCAGTGGTTAATAATAATAATAAACACATTAATTTGTTTCTCTTTAAACATTTGAACACTCAAATAATGACGTTATTTATACTCTGAGGATAACCTTTAAATGAATTTTTTAACGTAACTTTTTATTTTAAATTATTTATCTACCTTGTTCCTTCAAAAAATTAGTAGTTATTCATATATATATATATATATATATATATACATGATTATGCGCATACCTATACTTGCCTACTGCCAATGTATATTATAATATAAATATTGTATAGTAACTAATAATATGTAGCCCTAATATTATTTACAATGTTTTATATTACCTACATGTTGAAAATCTGCAATATATAAATTCGTTTGAACATAAAATTTTTATTCTCTTAGGGTTCAACCTAATACCTAACCATAGGGTGACGAAGATGGTAAAAATTGAAAATACTAAAAATATTTTTCACTTTTTTTTTTTTTTTTTTTTTAGTATATTTCAACAAACACATTCGTTTCATTATTAACTGCCATAAAGTTTACGACACCGAACGCACTCTCCACACGTATAAATGGTGCATTTTTCTTTGCTGGTCATCGGTTACATTTTGTCACGTTTTATAGCTGGAGTGTGATCGAGTTTTATACGCCACATATTAATATAATGTTTTTAGGGCAACACAATATAAGCATTGAGTGACAAAATAATTTTTGAGCATATCGTAAAACTAATAGTCACGTTATTAATCATTATAATACTACCTAAATATTGTGAAGTCATTACTGAGAATTACACTGAGAATATGAGCTTCCATAAACATATAAATTGTCTCATGTGGGAGACCTACAGGTGTTTATTGTTATCAAAAGAACAACACTTCAATATAATCTTTTAAAATTCCTTAAAAACTTATTTTTTACGTTGGTTCCGTCAATATTGACGTATTTATTGGCTACATATGAACCTATTACGGTATCTGATCCAGTGCAGACAGAGCGGGTTTAATGGATTTTTCTAGCTTTTGTGACTTATATATTTAAAATGTATTATCCACAACACGACTGCTCTTAGATGCTTATAGCTACTTAGCCCATGTACTCTAGTTGAATTGAGCTTGGAAGAAAATCTCTCCTTCTTCTTCAATTTACCCATGATGCAGTAGACAGTCCAACTTTTTTAGCTGACATACATTTTCGTATTCCTATGCATTCCTCTTGCTACCGGACTCCTTTCCATATCCTTATGAATCATATCAATTACAGTAATAACCATATCCCTTACATAGGATATCTTACACAGTCAACACTAATGTTACATTTCAATAATTACACTAGTCATTGTAAAAATGTATACGTATATATTTAAATTTTATATTATTGTTATCACTTTTTTTTTTTTATTATAATTATTTTTGTACATTTTAATATGTATATTTTATTTTATTTTATATTATAACCACTGTATTTGGGTTAACGATCGTTTCGAAATAAAATAAATAAATAAATAATTTTAGAAACTGTTATACGTAAATTAAGAAGGCAATTATTATTATATTTTGTCAAAATACATTTAAGGACGTATTAACTTTTTCAGAGCTACACAATTCTTTACAGTAGGGAAACTGACAGTATTATTATCTTTATAATATATCATTATTATTATTGTAAGACAACAAATGTTTATTTACTGTAAAAATCCAAATTATTATTTTTTAATGGTCATTAAATGTTCTATATTTAACCAGATTTATTTTTTATACGTGCGTAATTAAATTGATTATATTATATAAGTCCGTAAATGTTAGTGTTACTCTCAAAATGTATAGGGTCTTACATGATATTATTATGCCAGTGAGGTTTATGAAGCTCCATCTGTCGGTATATTGATTCCACTTCAGTTTGATCACGTGCGGACAGAAATTCCGACGTCGTATCTACCACTAAAGTTTTGGTTATAAATACTATGTAAAGAATAATTGTACTACATGAGCGGTACGTACAATTTAAATCAAAGACCAATTTGGACTTTTGAGTTTGTTTCGACTTTATAAAATTTGATCGTATTCTCATATTTCCTAGAAAAACCAATTACTCTATAATCAATTTTTAATATTCATCTAATATTATTATCGTAAACATAACTATAAACTATACCTATAGTAAATGTTCATAAAATAAAATGTAGAGTAAAAATAACGTATTATTTAAATACTTAGTCCGTATAACTAATGTAAATAAATATTTTTTAAAAAATTTTATGGATATTTTAATATTTTTGTATTATCATTTTTAAACATTAAATTTATAGACAGAAAATATATTCCTAAAACTATTCTTATACCTAATCAATATATTTATGATTATCAAAATAATATTCTCATTTTTTTTATTCACTATTATATTTTTTTTATTCATATTGTTCAATAATTATACCTAATTATACGTAATTTTCGATAATATAATTTTTATCTAGATAAAGATAACTTCGTACACATTTATCTAAATTATATAAATTATACTTATTATTTGGACAAAGTTTCTGGGTAATTATTTATACAAATATTTTTAAAAACTGCGTTCTATTTGGGATAAATAAGTAATATAATTAAGTTATCAGATATTAAATTATTACGTTCAAATATCTAAAATTACCAATTTTATTAGATACATAAAAATCAAGTTTATGATAAATAAAATTTAAAAATGTTCATACATTAAATATAAGTGATTAAAAGTTTTTGAACATTTGATATAAAAAAATGTTATAGTCAATAGTCCGTGCAAATTTCAAGTCACTGATAATATATTAGTTTCAAAGGATTTTCCAATTTTATTCAGTAGTCTTCATTTATGATTTAGAAAACCACTACCTATGAAATTATAAAAATTATCTCTTTAAATCATTTTAAATTAATTTTCTATTTTAAAACTGTGTTCATAAAGACTATCCAAAAAACTATATTCATTCATACAAAAAATGCATTATAATTAACCAATACATAAAAACATGGTAATTATATATAGTATAGTATAGGTAACTATATATAGTTATAGATTTATCTCAATAATGTGTTTAGTAATTATTGTAATTATAATATTAAATTGACTTATATATCTTTTCGATATTTTGAAAAATAGATTTTTATCATATGAAATAATATAGTCCATATTTACTATGTATTTGTATATATTCAATGTACATTATAGATAACCAACGTAATTTTTTAGATAAACTTAAATTAATTAAATTTAAATAATAACAATATGATTTATATGAAATGCTTTTTTTGATTATTTTATTTTAATAAAAATAGAAAATTTGTTACGATGAATGCATAAAAAGATAAAACAAATAATATTTTAAATTTAACATTTTTTTAAATAAATATTATCTCTAAATAAAAATGTAGACAAATAATTTAATGCTTGAATTTTATATACAAAATATGAAATTTTAAGATACTAAACAATAAGTTACAGGTTTGTCAAAAAAGTTTTATGTTGTGTTGGTTTTCAACACTACAATAACCTCGAAGATACAATTATAATATGTATGTTACAGTTTTTCACGTAACATTGAAGCTAAGGTTGCATACTTCTATTTAGTTTATTTCAGATTTATTTCACGGAATAAATACATATTTTGAAAAACAACTTGAATAAATGAATATTTTAAATATAATCTATCCTATTTTAGATTTTGAGCAGAGCGAGGAATCTATTGGTTTTATAATGTTTATTTTTTTTCTGTTAGGAACTTTTCTGGAAAAAGAAAATTTTGGGGTAGAGAACGATTTCGAAACTAAATTGTTTCTAGTTGGTACATTTAAAAAGTTATTTTTTGATTTTCTTTTGTTTTTAAACTTAAAGAAACAAGTTAGAATATCGTAGGTTTTGATATATCATTGATTTCAAATTCCAGAACATATAATACCAATATCCTATTTCACCGTTTATGTTCATATTTAACATAACTAAATTAAATTGTTAGTTTTTTCTGTTATATGACTATTAATTTATGAGATAAAAATAGGTTAACCTATTCTTGATGATTATTATATTTACAAAATAAGTAAATAGATAGTACTCGAAACATATGTTTTATATTGTAATAACAACGGAAAAGATTTGGTACTCTTAATAAAAGTAAATTTTATTTTGTATGCTGGTCGATTGTTAAATGATAATTAGTTCCGATTTTTATATGCAATATTGGTAAATAAATAGTTGACACAAAGGACATCGTAAAATATACTAATAACGAGTTTTTGGTCTGTTTTGTTTTTATTGCACCGATGGCAATATGATTGTAAATGTTATCAAAACCAATATATAATTTGTTGAAAAATTACGTGCATAGTATAGGAAATATACATTTTAGTATTTTATATAAATGTTATATTGATACAAATATTATAGTACATCGACAATATGATTATTTATTGTTATATGACATTATTCAAATTAACAAAGAAAGACAAATAAAACGAAATAATCGTGTTATTCTATATTTACGTCAGGATTTTACAGTTGTAAAAAAGTAAAAAGTAAATAAAAAAATACACAATTCAATATTGTATTTTTGCAATAATTGTGTAACATAAAATATAAGCGATTATGTACTGTATGTCTTATATAATATAATAAACGTACAATAAAGTTTTCATGAAACCTTTAATATTATTATAAATGTTTTTAAAATATTATCTACGTATATTATTTATATCTACAATAACTTGTATTCAAATCATTATTATTATTTTTCTTTAGTTATATTAACTGCCGTTCAGTATATATTAAATTTAAACGTTGAAATTTGTTATAGCAAATAAAAGGACTAACTATCCAATTATTCCACAATTGCATGAAGAAAATGTAAAATATGGGCTTTGATGCTAAATAAATGTATTTTTCCAGTTAATTGAAAAACTAATTTCATCAACCGACAAAGCATACAAATATTTTATTCTAAAAACTAAAAGGTAAAATAATGGTCTAATTATATAAAAGTTCATAGAAATTTTTGTTCCAAAAAATAAATGTATAAAAATTATTTTAATTAAGTATAATGTTTTAAGCACATTTTACGAATAGGTACAATATTTTTGTTAAAATATAGTTTTAAAATGTTATATTAAAAGTATAATTAGTTAAACGTTGATTTTCTAAAACATAAATGTTTCTTTGAAATCTTTTGAGAATTTTATTTTTGCCCTTCTCAAACAGAATTATGTTTTGCTGGACCAAAAATTACTTTATACTCTACTTTATAATTAATATATTAAATTATATCTAAAATATTTTATGTCATTTTTGTTTATAAACAATGTATGGATTAAAATTTTAAATTTAAAAAAAGAAATTCCCTCACACTTGCAACATTATAAAAGCTCTTATATTATTTAATTATTAGAATATTATTATTATTATATATTATATATTATAACACCACAATATCTTTTCTACATATTATAATGTTAACTTTATAACTTTATAATTTTATATATGAGAATTACAAAGTAATTATATTAAAATAAATCTATATGATAAAAAAAACACTATGCAATCATTTTGAATTAGTAATAATAAACGATAGTATGACATCATAAGGTTAAATAGGTAAAAACTTATACTTAAAAACCTAAAAAATACCTATAAAAACATTGGTTTTATCATACATATGTTCAGTGTATTATTCATATTGTTAAAATATATTTTTTGTATTCGAGTATCTATTATATTACTCAAAATTACTCCACTAAATCTGCAGTTCATTTTTATTGTATACCCGTGTAGTTTTGTTTATAAGAATATAATTTAATGTTATAATCATTTAAAAGTTATAAGCACATCATTATTTTTCATTGGTACGCTTCGTTAATTTTTTATTTTTTAGCGTTAAGATAAATTAAACCTTAACGAATTAAATTATAACAGATAGTGTTTTGTTGAACTTTTAATTTATCGTTTCTGTGAAAATTTTTGTTATGTATTTGTAACACTCTTTTACACACTTAACGTTATATTTATAACGTTATGACAATATTTTCAAGCACTGATTTTATTAAATTTACTCATTTGTTTTATACACAAACATTTAAAAGTTTTCGATAAATGTATTTCAACCTCGTTAAAATTAAATTAACTATGGTAAATTATTATTAATCTGAATATCGAGGTATAATAATGTAAATATGTATTTATTTTCTTTTATTTTTTTATTTATTTAATCGCGTTTACTTTTCTTAACTTGTATTTATATATAAATCATGTAACAATGAAATTTTATATTTTGAAAATACTTGATAAACATAAATTATTGTTATCATGTTTGTATAATAAATTATTTAATGATTTTTAACCGGCATCATTAAATATTTTTGTCAATGCAAGATTGTGTATAATAATAATCATTTGAATATGAATGTTAGTTAAGCATAGGTTTAATTTTATCAACTAATAATATTTAATTTTAGTAAATTAAACCTTTCCGTATCATTTAAAACGGTTTTATTCTAGTAGGTGCATAAAACTAAATAATCGAATATACACAAAAATAATTCATTTTCGAATTTAATTATTTTAAAAATATTAAAGCTCGGATTATGTTTCACTGGAGGAAATCTTAATCGGATTATTCAGTTTATAATGATTTTTGTTTTTACGTATTGTGATTAACATTTAACACCGTCATCGCATACGTGGGATAAATCATGATTACGTCTATCGTATTGCTACCATTTGTCAGAACCATCACTTCATTTGCAATAATACAGGTTGAAAAACACAACTCCAATATTACATTTCCTAATACCGTATATTATGTACCACATATGCCCACAAATATTATTGATTTTACAAAAACTAATTTTTATCACACGATTTCGTCATTCATAGAAACAATATACAAATTAAAACTGCATCGGTACGTACGTAATATTTTTAATTCCTGTTTTATTTATAATATATTACATATACATTATATACATACAAGTAATATTTCTACACAATTTTTGATAGTAATAATCCAATATTTTCGTTTTATACCATTAGTTTCATAACTCATAATAATAATAATATAAAATATATAACATATTATTTCAATGACGGCGCTCTGTATAGGCAAATGACGTACATACGTATATTGCCGGGTATTATATAGTATTATAGTCAATAATAATAATTACAGACTAACTAATAATTATTATTACACTTATATTACTTCCATTGAGAATTTTAAGATTTTAGCTATTCTCTCGATTCTTGACTTCATTTATTGTCACACTAGAACTATGATATATTATAAACTATTCATAATTTATTACACCACTGTTAAATTGCAGTTCGGACTGGAATAACTTACTGAGCGCAGATGTATATTCAATTTTAAAAATCTTTATAGTTTTTTTTTCTTGTAAAAAAAGTTCAAGATTCTTAACTATTGGCGTTGATTTGTTTTAAGACTGCCAAAAGATTCTTTCATTCTTCGGTTTATTTTAATATTTCATTTAGCATCGCCAATTATCTATGAAATGTTACGTTGACACGTATAATGTCAATTTACAATATAAAAACTTCTTTTTTCTCTAAAAATAATTCTTGTTCCTGATATATTATGTATATTTATCTATACATATATAATGTTTGTGCTATAATTTATATTTAATGTACTCAGAAAAAATGATATCAAGTAATACAATTTAAGTTAACTAATAAAACGATGAAAAATGTTTATATAAACACGTAAAATAAATGTAAAAACTCCAAACAGCATTTTAAAGACTTTTATTTTAAAACTTTTCGACATTTTTGTTAAAAAATTTGAATGAACTTTGTTTATTATAATGTTCTCGCGTAATTTTTTCAGAGATTGACTCAGAATGTAGTTATGATAAAACAATTTAATAATATTCTGAATTTCACTCGAGGTGCAAGCGATGGTATTAATATACCTATTTTAAGGAATAAAATATTGGCAATATATTTATAAACATAAAAAATATGCATATAACAATATCACTAGAATTCCCACATATTAGAAAAAGGTTTTAAGCATAAAAAGGAAAAGTCCTGACGCCTTCAATTTATCATATTATTTTTGATATACGTGAGTTATATATATATGTAAGTTTTTTTTTTTTATAGTAAAGCTAACATAGTTTTTTAAAGCCCTACGATCCCGAAGTATATTTTTTTCTTATTTTAAAATTGCTCAAATATATTTTATCGTTAAGTTTGTTTTACTATATTATACTAATATGTATGTGTATGTACTTTGTATCTATTGTTTGTAATCACAAACAATATCACTGCATTACAACTATGTCGATTAAAAAGGATTAAAAGTGAAACCGGGAAACCTATATAAAATATAATAATTTAAATATTATTTATAATACTTATTTACGGATATATTATATCTTCTTGTTGATAATTTCTCACGGATTTATGTCTTAATTTCTTATTTTCCAGAACTATTATTAATAAAAAATAATATATTTTATAATTTTTAATTTAATTTTAGATTAGGTTATATATATTTGCTTTTATATTTGAAAACTAGAATTGTTTTATAAATTGCGTATAAAATGAATGTTTTATAATAAAACATAAATTGACATATTAACTTGTATTTTAAAATAAAAAGTTTATATACACGATTTAAATATTAATGAAACTAATAACAAGTGTATAAATAATTAATATTTATTTAGTAATACCAAACTAAAACTCCAATATTTACCATTGTTTGTGTATATGACATGAAAATATATATTTAAACGATATTTGTTTTCCGGTGTACAATTTAACGGCATTAATATTCATACTATATAAGTGCATATAATTTCCTATCTATATTCCATCCTAAATCTAATGTTTAATAACAAGAAATATGTTTTAAAACAATATAATTTTATAAATGAAAATATTCACTACGTTCTAGTGCAGGGTTTTTTTTTAGTTAAAATACTTAATATTTTTTAAATTTGAAAGTTTTACATTTTTTCAATTATGGTCTTGTATCAATTGAAATGTTTATACGTTACGAATGATGTATGTATATCTATGGCTTTAATTAGAATGTATCTAATATAAATTTGTCTAATTTTCGGGATATTTTAAGAACTAATGAAATTTTATTTCAATTATTAAATAACTCAACTGCAAATACATAAACTGCTATAGTTAAAATCTAGTCAAATTTTAATCAAAATTCAAATATTATTAAGTATAAACATCTGTAAAATCATAATCTCAAATTTTACTTTCAGATAATTGTTAAAACAATAGATCTTATAGGTGAATACTGAATAGTAATGATCAATTTTATCAATTTTTATAAATTTAACTAGAAAATATTATAATGTTTGTTCTGGTTAGATTATCCACTTCATCGACTTCATAAAAAAATAATTTCAACTTCACTATAATTTACGAGTAAATAATATAATATATAATTTGACGTACCAAAATCAAAAGTTATTGACAGAGTGGTCGTAACCCAGAGCACCCAAGAGCTTTATTAAGTATATTATAATTACAGATTTTCATGAACATTCGGGAAAAATAAATAGGTAAACTACTTAAGTAAGTATTAGTCTTCCACAAATGAATGTCCATTTTGTATAAAGGATATAACTCTGCGACTAATGGAAATCGATTATTATAGCAGTTGTTGTAGTTTTTGCATGTTTTATATAAACGTTGTGTATTTTTTATAAAAGTATTTTGTGTACGTTTGACAATGGTGAAAATAAATATTTTTATGGTTACCTATACAAATAAGAGTACCGATCCGTTTAATAAAAATTAAAAGTATTCATTTAACGATTAGGTGAAAGTTCAAAGTTAGAAATGGTTTCAAATAAATCAAATGTTTATTCGATAACATATTATTTGTGTCAAATAAGTGAAGCAACATTTAATATATATGTTTCTATACTTATATTACCAAAAATATTTCGGATATAATTTAGATACACTAACCTAGTAATAAATAATAATTATATTATTTTTCGATTAAACTATATTTATTCCGATTAGATTTAAATTGTGTAAATTAGAATAAAATTTCATTTGTGGTAAACTTAAACTATTTATAAAAGTCTATGTTAATATTATTATGTAAGTGACGTATTGTTTCCTGTTACTCGATCTGTAAACATAGTCATGAACATAATATTTTAATTCACTCTTATAATTTATCACGATTATTTATACGGTTTTTTCTATATTTTATTATTCGGTAACCGGATTCTGAACACGGATTGTGCGTTTTCGAACAAAATAGGCGTTTCAAACGATTGAAGTGAAAAAATTCAAGCTTTTAAAGGTATATCCTATTATTATTTATTTACGGAATGCGATCAAGGAAAAAACAGAAAATACCACGTCAGATCACAGAAATATAATAATAGTGTGTGAAAGACGAGTGCGTGTCGAAAAATCAGGTTGACAAGCACTTATTTTCCAATAAATCGATATCGGTCACTGTACATTGTTAAATAATTGTATACGAGGTGCTTTTTATAATTCATGTAATAAGCTATTTTCTAAAAAAAATTATTAAATATTAAGAAAAACGCGTATGAAATGAATGTATCGTGAAGTTTTAGTACCTACAATTTATAGAATAAATTAAAATATTTTCAACGACCTGTACTTTTAAATGCACTTCTAGAGGGAAATATATATAGGTTTACTTTTAAAAATCCATAATATGATTGATTTCACCAGAATTATGGTTTATCTACTTAATGTAAAGATATATTTTAATGAATTTCATTAATTTTTATTTTTACTTTTTAGTGATCAAAAATAATTTTTCAAATTAGAACATTTTTCATGAAAGCAATTGAAATTTTTGAAATCGACTAATGTTCGCTTGCTGCTGAAACATAAAAAAATAAGCACTAAAAAACAGAAAATGACCATTATATCAGCTAATACAACTGCTCAAAACTGTATGTAATTTTATAATCGTATTTTTGTCTAGCATCAGGTTGGCTTTCCATGTTTTCCCTAGATTGGTGTTTAAAAATACAATCGGTTAAATTAAATAGAACACTATAGAAGGAAATGATAGAACTTTTGATAGGGAATGTGAAATAGGAAATAAATTGTATACAATTTAGTATGTTCAAGAGTTCAAGAGTTCAAGAGTTTATTAAATTGGCCTCCAACATAATACAATTTAACAAAAACAAGGCCCAACAGATTATAATATTAAATCGCCTCGTAAACATGATTATTAGATAGGATGGTTACACAACGCAGCGATGTGATATTCTTTTCTAAAAGAAAAAAGTACCCTACCTAACTATAAGATTTACTATCAATGCATTTTAGTGGTTTATATAATATAATATAGAGGAATGCATATTTAACACGTGCCACTCAGCTGCGTGCCACCATACTTTTCGGGATCTCCATTTTGGATGATTACTGTGCCGGGAGGTGGTATTCTACTATATGGCTCTCGGTGAAGTTAACGTGAAAAATAAGATATTTATCGATATCAATCGGACAGTAATGGAACGATAGAAAAGTTGATATTTATTTTATAATATGTTAAAAATAAAATTGTAGGTATCTTACGAGATCTATACCGTTATACGATTCGTTTCATATTACAAAACTGTCATAAAATTTGCAACGCTTTGCATTTAACTATTTATAATTCACTATATTTAGATATTCGTGTTTTTCTGGATACCGCGTGTTAAACCAAAATGAAACTTTGAATTTTTAACAAAAAATAGAGAATAAAAAAGAAAAAATCGAACTAAACAAAGAATAAATATCTAAAAGTAAACTATACTGTATCAATTGTCCAATAATTAGAGATATTTAATGACATTTTAGATTTTCAATGCATTTTTTTTGTTTTTTAAACATGATTTATTTCATTTTATAATATATTCTATTTGAAGTTATCATCGTTTGATTACTATATTAAAAAATGAATATAAAAATGAGTGACAAAATAAATTTTTACAATATTTTTCTATTAATTCATTTTTCCTGTTATATTAAGATTTTTAAATAAATTATTGAAATAGAAATAAATGAAAAAAAAATTTCAGTTTTCAGTTTTTAGATTAAAGTGAAGTGGGTTTTAGATATTTTCAGTATTTACTGAGATCACTCACATCTTATACTTTTTATTGACTATATTAATATTAAATTAAACTACACAAATTACTATTTACTAAGATTTTTAGTATAACTCACTAGATTAAATTTAGAAAATATCGGTTTATATCAACATTTTTATCGATTACTAATAATTTTTAAGGTATACGAAGTTAGGTTTTATGTTTTCATATTAAAGACCAAAATATCCTATTTTACAGGGTGGGGTTCAAACGCCTATTGAAATGTCATTAAACCATATTTTTTTAAACAAATGTTACTAACATAATGGATTATACATAATTAAATATTTTTAAAAGTTATTATTAAATAAATAAATTAGTATTTTTTAAAGTAAAATTTGTAAACACCTATACTAAATGAAAATGGGTTCTGTTATCGCAATATTTGATTGTTATTCTCGTGCTGTTATATTTTTACTAAATCTAATAATAGGAAGTCATAAGTCGTAAGCAATTGACATAGATAGTAATAACATACAGTGTATTTAATCGTCTCTATCCAACCACATTTGTTATTTATAACTTAAACATCAATAAACTCTGGATAGTTAAGTATGGTTCAGTCCGAAAAATTACGGGCTATGTTCACCAGTTCTACGTAGTAAATATTTGTCGATTTGTGGTGAGTGGTTAGTGAATTAACGACCCGGGCTTAGGTATCTATACGTGTAATATACCTTTATTAAACACGAAGTCAAGTGAAATATATCCATTTTCCGGTACCGTGGATTTGAGTCCGTTTAAATGCTTAAGTGTACATAAGAAAGGAATGGAAATTACGGTATTGTGAATTGATTGTGCACCCCTCAAGGCATTTATTGTAACGCCTATATACGTTATTGGCAAAAGTTGTCGTTATCCTCCGTGAGTTGCCTGTATCCAAGTATACTATATCATAACAATAATATAAACATTAAATCCTTTTACTTAAAAGGAATATACCATTGTAGTCAATGACAAACAGAGAGACACTTAAGGTTTTTTGTTCTTGTGTTCGTGTTCTATACTATAACAGTTAGAACATACCATAAATTCTTTATGCGACTCTTATTGTATTATTTTACATAGCACATTGATTTCATGTTTTCAAACACTTAGACACCTCAAAAGTAAATCACTATCATAGACGTCTAAAATGTGAAGATGGATCCTTTTTGGAAGATCGCTTTTTTACAAACATTCATATACTTTTTTACTTTATCCTTTATCCTTACTTTGACTTATTCACAATACAAATAAAATAAATATAATAATAACCTTTTATACTCTTGTGTATTAATTTTATTTACCATAAATTTTATCATTTTAACATAACTTTTGGAATAATTTGGTTAACGCTATCCAACACAAATTTGTCAATTTTGTAATAAATACCATAGCACTTTTAAAGTATAAATGCACTGTTTTAGATTATTTATATTCAAATAACATTTAAAAAAAATGCAATTCATGAATTTTTAAACTAAGCGCATAAACTTTAGATCCTTGAAATATTTCCTTGTATAAGGCGCATAGTTTTTAGGTAAACTTTATCACCTATTATAGTTAAAGAAATTAGAAACTTTATTAGGAACTATTCATCTGTCTGTCTGTTTTTAGTTACTATAATACATAGACACTAGTTTGTTGATTTTAATACCAGGGAGATTAGGGGTATTATTAATTTTATTTTATAATATTTTTAGATAATTGTTTAAAATACTATTAGAAAACGGAAATTAGCATTGTCGCAAAATAATCTTTATTAACTTGTTCATGCTCTACATTAAAATGAAATTTAATAAAGTTATAAGCTTAACTCAATTTAATTTTTAATTATAACTATTGGTTTACCCATACTTGATGATTACACTATGTACAGAATCATCTTATGAATATTTCGTACTTCGAAAAAATGTGTTATATTGTAATTATAAATGGAATTAATTAATGTATTTTCCAATGGTACGTTTTGTATTGTACGTTGGTCGTTTGTAAAATTGTATTAGTTCTGATTTTAATATACAAAGTTTTACGAACAACAGCCAACATTTAAACAATTGGCGCAAAGAAAAACATAAAATAATAAATCGTATTTTGTTTATATTGCACTAATGACTACATTATCATTAACGTTATTAAAACCAATATGAATTGAAAATTATTCAATAATAGAATACTATTTACGGAATTCTTGTGTGAATTTTTTTATATCAGAATCTTGTATATTACAATAATATAATACGACGTAATATACCTTATCAGTTGACTCAATCGTCACTTTTATTATGTTATTATTATTATTATTATTATATCAATATTAACGAAAATATTTTATCCTAGATCAACATTATCATAATTACTGGATATTTAAATTAATATTACACTCTCATAGAACGAAAGTGTTCAATCGTGGTATTTTAAAGTTGTATTAATAAAATCTGCAGTTTATTTTATGAAAAATTATTTATTATCTTTATTGATGATACTAGAAATTTCGTAAATATATGCTTCTTAAAAATTTTATTACGTTCGTGTAAAACTTTAAAACGTCAATTAAAAAAAATTAAAAAATTAATTTTGAAGTCGACAATTAATATATACTCAACGACCATGACATCCATACATTGTTCGATGATCGACATTGGTGGATGCTTATCTTGTCTTGCCTAATTCCGATTTTAGTCGAAATTTATGACAATATTAATACATAATAACATTGCCGTAAGCTCTTGTTCGGAAGTTGATAGTAATAATTATTGCGACACAATTTCCAATTAACTGATGTGTCACCTACTAAATACGAATGATTTGTCATTCAAACATATATACACTAAAATCATAACGATAAAATGATACTCGATAATATTCTCTATGTTTAAATTTATTGTATTATACGATTTCAGATATTAAATTGATTGTTTTCCTCTCTTCGTTTCAGCTAAGGATAAATATAGGTTAAATTTGAGTGGTATATAATATATGATGAGCAGTTATAGTATTAAATTCATTTCAGATGATATATGGCGTATCACAAAGCATTTTTTATGCACATTATGTATTGCACATACTCATTAGAGACGATAAATTATCTCTAAGAACGTGCATTGAATAAAAATAAAATAGAACATTATTATCATTTAAGTATATCACATTATTATTACAAATAAATATTTTAAAAATAGTTAAAAAAATATTTAAAATAATAATATAATTTACACTTCCTCTTGGGATATAATTGAGTAAAATTTATTTTTTGTAATAAAAAATAAATCCGTTCCTAAAAGTGTCCGTCATTATGCACTATTTTTCTTGTGCGATTGTAAACTGTCCAAAGTTATTTCATACGACAAACATAATGAATTATTAGTTACTGGATAATATAATTGTATACATTGAGACCATACATGAAATTATAAATTATAGTAAGTTATGTAAAAGATCATCGTGTGGACGTGTTTTTTTTTTTTTTTTGTACTATATTGTTATATTGTATTATTTTTAGATTCTGAGCGTAGCGAAGAAGCTACTGGTTTTTTTAAAATGTGTATTTATTTTTCTGTTATAAAATTTTCTACCAGAAATAATGCTCCGATCTTTATAAGATTAACCTGTTGCCAGCAGAAAATTGTATTTCTAGTTGGTACTATAAAGTGATTATTTTTCGATTTTCTCAATAGTTTTTACTATATCAGGAAAACCTACCAAAAAATTACGAAAGACGGCAAATATACGATTTCTCCAAATTGAGATTTTTTAATTGTTTGGAATTTTGGGCAATTTATAGACATTTTAGAGTTCGAGGCATTTAAGTCCTATAAGGTGGTTTTTTTTTGGTTCATTTGGCGCATGTCCCATAGTAACGTTGTACTTATTAAATTGTTGCTTATTACTGTATTACTATATTACTGTATTACTGCTATATTAAATAAAGCGGAAATAAAATAAAATTTTGTACCATCAGTATAAATGTTATATTTATATTCTACTAATTACTCAATTTAATTGCGCATTCCTACTCAGAAAATATAAATTATAATCAACGTTATAACTTATTGTTATAGACTATATTAAAAGTAAAGGGTGTCAAGTCTATGGTTGGCTAAGGACCTATATAAAAGTCATAGTAAGAAAAGTACCATCAAGCCAAAACATTCATTTTAAGTCATATTTAGGTAATAGATTGCATTTTACTCGTACGTTATTTGCAAAATGTAAAATGTGATTAAAAAAAAAAAAAATTTGCTCAAAAAAGATTAATTTGGTTCTAGTTTTCTAGTTCTAAGGATGGCGAAAAGATTCGAAATGTTTACGTGCGTTATAATAAAAACGAATTGGGGCTGAAGTTTCAATTATTCGAAGGCAACCCCTGCGGAAAAAAGTAAGAGTTAAAGTAAAATATACCATATATATTTGATGCTTAGCAGCTTAGCATCAGATCGTTACACGTGCAAGCCTCTTGGATTTGTATCCCTCCTCCCCTTACCTATGTACCGAAATCACGTGGACTTTTATCTACGTTTCCATGTAGACATTTTGTTCTTGTTGTTATTTTTCCGTTATAATGCTTAAACGTGTATTATACTCCTAAACTATAGATACGAATTCGATTATGATGTTTTAATATTGGTATAAATATGCATTTTAATTCCAATTATATACAGTATATATATTAAGTATAAAATATTTATTCAATAACGATTCAATTACAGAACGCCACGCCATAGAGAGGTAAACCATAATATTATACATCTGTTGACATTTTATTGTTTATAGTTTATAATTACGATATAATATTCTACAATATTTACCCAGAAGTGTACAATAATGATGACGTATTGTTCTAAATATGACGATATATTATTAATTTGTCGAACGCGTTACTTTTTTGGAATAGTGTGAAATTTAACACATATATACAAAGTGTCCAACGAGAACCGAGGATATACGTAATCATCGTAATTAATCCATAACACGAATAATGATTACAATATAGTTTTTAGCATATTTATTTTGGCTGCGAACAACATTAATTATATTTATATATATATATATAGCAAAGGAAATTATTTTAAAATAGATAACTTGAACATTAAACAGATTAATTGTCTAAAAATCTTCACTGATCAACTTTTAAATTTTTAAATGACAAACCGTAGAATATAACACATCGTTAAATTTATAGAAAATTCTACATTAAAATTTAATAGATATTACTAATTTGTATTTAATTTCAAAATTAATATTTGTTTTTAGGTTTTTTTTTGTAAGATTGTTATTTTTAAATTATTGTAAGTAGGTATACATGTGTGTACAAGTTGTCTATACTCCGAGTAATGATATTATATAAGGGGGTGTTCAAGTATTACGCCAGCACATTTTTGGCCTTTTTAGACCCCCTCCTTCCTCTTATCCGAAAATGTCCGACCTCTCTATTTTATTACGTCAGCATATATCTGACGACCCCACCTCTATTAAAAAAAAAATAAAAAATTTCCGAATTTTTTATGAATTAATTAAACATTTTTTTACATATTTTTATAAAAATAAGTACATGTTTATATTATTTTTTTTATTATTACTGACGTCAACATGGTTCTAACCTCCTCCCCATCTTCCTTGTCAGTAAATGTAAGTACATGGCAGACCCCCCTCCCACGTAACGTAATATTTGAACGCCCCCTAAACACTTTTAAAAATGATTTTTGTTTAGAGTAATATCTAGTTAATTATCGTGGAAAACTTTGTATAGTTTATACATATATTATACTCAAGTTTATATAATGTTATAACAAAAAAGTTCAAATTGAAGGAAGACGGAAGAGATAATGTTTCGGTCCACTTTTTATGAATTGGCCACATAATATTTATGTATAAAATTATTAATTTTAATGTTTATAGAAAAAAAAATGACAAAAATGTAAGATTATTATACACCGTAGGTATTATTTAGAATCATTTCATACTCTACTATAATTTTCATTCCAGACAATTAAAACATGCTCACAAAACACATTAAATTACTAAACATGCTCGCCACAATTTAACGCTTAACTTTTTAGAATATCTATTTATTGTTGTCATTTTTTAAATAGCATTTTAAAAATGTAGACTTATAAATTATGTTCACATAAAGGGAATTTTTGTATTTAGATTGGGAATCATATATTTTTGATGAATTGTTTTCATGAATCACAAGAGGATTTTTCTGAAAATTTTGAAATATTTAAATATTTATATAATGAAATATCTATATATTAATATTCTACTGATTATAGATTTTTAGTTAGTTCCATTTGTATAAGTATATAAAATATATAAGGATAATATCACATTATGTATTCGGTAAAAATAACAAAAATTAAATTATCGAATACTATTTTATTCAGTAAAAGTTTGTTAATAAAAAACATTATACTTTAAAAAATTTATAGTTATATTAATGCTTTAAATATTAAAATACTTTACATATATTGGATTTTTTTTGTATTATTATTTGCCAATATAGTAAATTATAATTCTTTCGAATTGTAAATATAGATATGAGTTAGAAAATACGTTTAAAACAAAATGTTTTTGAGAAATTGGTTTTTTTATTTACTTTTTTATTTTTAACTCTAATAGTAAAATTATCTATTGGGAATACTAGGGAATGTTTTAAGGAGGAAAGAGACCGGAGCAGTAAGATTAGTAAAGGGAATTTATGTCGAGGGGAAAAGGGGAAGAGGAAGACAAAAAAAAAATGGTGGGAAGGTGTAATAGAGAGTGATATGAGGTGGGCAGATGTAATTAAAGAGGATGTGGAAGATGGAATTCTGTGTAAGTTTAGGACTAGGGTGGCCGACCCCAAATAGTTGTGAACTAAACCGAAAGAGAAGAAGAATAACAAATTATTAATAGCATTTACATTTTATGTTGAACGGTATTTCACAAAATGATAATACCCCACAATATTTTTCTCATTTAATTTAATTAAATGTATTTAATAACGCTAAATCGTCATTGATTTCTTTTTTTGGAAATCGCATGTTTTACAGGAAAAAACGAAATTACACGTAGGACTACGTACCTGTTACATGTGTACATTCATAAAATTTAATATTAATATTTTCGACACATACAAAATCGTACAATACATTCGTGTAATAATACCTTTATATTTGTATATTGTATTATCAATGAATTTTATCAAGTATAACGATACATTTCTAGGCTGATGAAATGTCATTTTAGAAATTGTACCTGTAGAGGATGATTTAATCAAGTCGGAAATGAAAATTACGTGTGAATTCAATGGTATGCCCAGGGACGTGACGTTTTAGTATTGACTTTGATCTGATTTACGAACATTTTATGCGACAATGGAATTTTAAAAATATATTAAAAACAATTTTACAGTTTAACAGCGTGTATAATTAAAATACTTGTATACATATATGCCTACTCATTAGTTGTTGGATATTGTATAATCGTAGGTAGTCGAGATAATAAACGGAGGGAATTTTTAGTTTTATGTAATTGTTGAGCTGTATTGCTAATGGCTACAACTCTCTTTTTTTTTTTAATAAAAAAGAAAAAAACAATTATTTTTGATAAGGAGAAATACAAGAAGATCCATTATTCTTAATATTGATAGAATATAGAATATAATGAATGCGTTATTGCAAAATACATAGATAGGGGTTATTTATTTTATTTTTAATTCGTAGATAGTTACCAAGATAAATGAGATTACAAAATACTAAACATTCATTTTAACAATTAATCCCATTATTTTTCTAGATAAAAAAAAAAATGAAAAAAATTAACGTCAATTTGGTATAATTTAGATGTGTAAGAGACACATCTAAGAGACACATGTGTAGAGATTTGTATTTTGTACGAATTTTTTTGAGTAGATCTTATGAACATTTGTAACCAAATTTGTTTATTATTCAATCAATGGGTATCTAATTTTTTTTTTTTTGTTTTATCGAGTTATTTAAATCGATGTAAAAACGTATTTTGTTATAATAATTCATTATTATATATCTGTTGGATCGTATTCAAAACAATACGAAAGAAAAAAACAACGAAATGCTAAAAATTCTATCCGTTTATTATCTCGACTACCTACGATTTTACAATATCCAACAACTAACGAGTATTTTGATTATACACGCTGTTAAGTCGTAAAATATAGTATAATATATTTTTCAAATTCTAGGCCGTCGCAGAAATGCCCATAAATTTTTTTCATTAAGCAATTCAATTTTTACAACTGTTGATGTTTATAATTTTTCATTCGTTTTTATGGAATAAAATAGAGTTGTACACTAATAGGTACTACTAAAACCAGTCGGATAAATAATTTGTGCATTTTTATTGATCGTCTGTAGTAGTTTTATAGTTATTACAAATATATTTTTATATTTTATGAGTGTCAATCATTTTATTTTATTTTATTTTTTTTGTTTATTTTTGTCTATATACAATATACAGGCATATATTATAATATATATTAGATGTTACCCAATTTAGTTCATTTATAATCAACAATAATGCGACACGTCCTTCGGTACACCATTGAATTCACACGAAATTTCCATTTCCGACTTGATTAAATCATCTTCAAGTACAATTTCTAAAATAATGACATTTCATCTGCCCAGAGCGGCAGAAATTTATCGTCATACTTGATAGAACACATTGATAATACAATATATAAATATAAAGGTGTAATATTATACTATGGCTTTTGAATTCAGATGGCAAATGTTCTATAGATGAGTTAAAAAATCAATTCAATGTGTTTGACGGTTTTGTTTGTGTCGAAATTATTAATATCAAGCTTTATGAATGTGCGAATGTAACAGGTACGTAGTCCTACATGCATATTTCGTTTTTGTGTATAAAACATGCGATTTTCAGTTATTAAATTAAGAACGATTTAGAGTTAATAATTACATTTTATTAAATTTAGAAAAAAAAACATCGTTGGGTCTACGATATTATCATTTCATAGTCTCTCACACCTAGTTACATTATTTCAGTAACATTCTATAAGCATTTATAATGTAAGACATATTATATTGACAAAATAGTAACTTTATGTTTGATGATTATTAATATTAACTAGATTTCTAATTACTAATCTGAAACTCGAAAATTTTTTGAATTGTTGACATTATTTTCTTATTGATTTACGGCGAATACAATTCAACTAAATTATTGGTAATGATTCGATCGTCACCAGTTGTATACTTTTTATTTCTTAAATAAACGTTCAATTCCCGTTTGTTTTAACAACATTTGGGTATAGTATACTCACATTTGTATATACTATTATAAAATTGTATTTCACTCAAAAACGAATATCAGGATTTGAATAATAGTAAATGGACTAGCTGTGCAAAGTAAGTAAAAAAAAAAAGGTCAAGGGGAAACAAATTTCCTTCATCTCTCTCGTACATACACCGTTGCATCTACATTTCATAATAACAATATAATAAATCAAAAACATATCATATTAAATAAAAAAGGTTTTTAACATTTTTTCTAAATAATATTATGTTAATTAATTAAATGTACAATTTAAACAATTAGTTTACGATATTAATGTGAAACCTTGAATTTACCTAATTTTAAAATATTCATATTATACTCGCCACTCGTATAATGTATTATAACGTGTATATCTACAAACGATTCAAAGCAAATAAATAATATTGTTCAATGTTTGGATAATGAGGTTTCAAATACCAAAGTTATATGTGTTGTATATTTTAACTTTTAATAATACGTACATTTTCACAATGTTTATATTAATATTTTTCAGTTAAACGTTATTTGGACTTAATATGCATTTCCTAATCAGTTACGTAGAAAAATCATATATATTTCTACAGTATAGTCTATATAACTTTATTATTCAATGGTTGGCTTGTGAAAAAATAAAAAATAAAAAACTGAAAGTTTTTGCGTATAATCTGGTTTTGTAGATAGTGTTATTTCAAAATATACTCAAATCAACTGTAATATATTTTGATTTGATGTTTGTTCTTCGATGTTTCATTCGTACGAGGTTTAACCCGAATTCACCCAGATAAAGCGATTAATCATTGAAATAATTTAACTCGTTTGAAATTTAATTTAATTTAGACTTATATTGTTATAATGAATAGTCTATAATGAGACGATGCATAGAGTCATATATAATATACTAATGAATACGGCCAAATAAGAGTCCTAAGTACTGAAAATCAAAATTGGAACAAAAAAAACATTTATAAGAAAATTCAAAATATTAATTGAAATTCTATATTTATAGGAGCAGTATTTAATAAAAAAGTTTATGAAAATTAACCAAGTCATATTTTGGAAAGAAAATAATAGTTTAAGTATTATCAAAAATGTTATTTGTCAATATAATTTCAGAAATAATCAGTTTTAAAACGATGTTTTGTTAATATAACTAAGAAATATGTAGACATGAGTAGGTAAAATATATAAAACATAAACGTTGGTAATGACGGGAGCACTTAGCTAATCCTTCTGGATTTAGATGTTATATCTCTCCTTAATGCCCTTTTTTTATTTTACATTATTTTTCAATTGTGTAACGAAATGTTTTAAATTTAATTTATAAAAAATTTCAAAGTACCATCTTAAATGGATTTTCTATAAAAATAAGCTGTTTACTGAAAAACAATTCAATGTTATTATTTGTATACACATACTCGATTAAGTTATTTACAACGCAATTTAATATACATGTCATAAACAGTGACCAAGAAGCAAGAACTATTAAAAAATGTAATTTTCTAACTGAAATACATATTTAAATTATTGTACTCATACTAATATGAAGTTATAATTTACATTACGTGAAAAAATACAAATGTATGCATACAAAATCTTAAAGATGTAAGTCAATTTGCATAATATTTGTTAAATTTTTATTTAAAATTAATTCCCCCCCCCCCACTTTAGTATCAAGTCCAAATTATATTACTTCGGTGTGAGGGCGTGTGGTGTGATACACGCGGACTAAAATTCTTGGCAAAAAATTCTACGACTATGGCGTGGACTGGGAAATTGGCCTCGGGCTGGAGAAGATCACGACTAAAGGTGTTGCAAAGTAACTGAGCGTCATGATCTAGAGTGGAGACAGTGCCAAACCACACATCTGACATAACGTTCGAAACCACGACCAAGAAATGTTCTCTTGGTAACTAAAAAAGAAATCCGGTTGTACGTGATGCTACTGAGAGGTTGTCCTGTGGTGTTTCCGTCCCGAGGCCTATCTACGGCACGGAGTTATGGACAGATGAAGTTATGGCTAAGCAAGCGGAACCCTTAGCGACAACGCAAAGGCTGATCATTTGCGCAGTAACCACGACATATGCAACGACCGAAAACGTGGGATTGCAAGTAAATTCTCGCTAGACCTGAAGGTGAGACTTCTGGTATCGAGAGGTAGTGTGACCCACAAAGTGCCAGAAAATCAAATGAAATCCACATTAGTGGATGCAAAGGCAGTCTATGTAGCTGAATGACCGGTTCGGTGGGATTCGGGAAGTACAGCGAGATGGACATACCGATTTCATACCGAAAATTGACTTGCATATGTCGGCTCATTAGGTCTCGACCCGTCACACTGTAAAATTCGCATATATTTTAAAAGTCGAAAAAAAAGGCGATAACCAAAAAAAGGCTATAAATAGGAATATTGATTTGGTTTATTTTATTTTTGGCGGAAAATCCAAAACCGAACATCGGTAGTCTCGGTAAATAGATCGTCCAACGCTTACTCGGTAGAGCCTGAGAACCTTCGAGAAACCTGGCAATGATGTTGTCTTCAGGCTCAAAATATATCAAAAAGGGGAGAAAATATTGTATACCAGATATTTATATTATACAATTTTTATTTGAACGTATTAGTCAGAAATGTATTTTTATCTGTAAAAAATATTCAGTAATAAAGATATAAGATACACTATGTTATAATATTAATAATATATATTTAAATTTATTAACTTAATTATCAATTTTTTACTTACCTATAAATTTATAATACATACATTTGAAATTATGTATAGCCTATTGGTAATGAATAATTGATAATATCTACAATACACCTGTATTTTTATTAAATTTTTTAACCATCCCGAGGACATATTTCTTTACAATGCTTTTTTTTTTATTATTGCATTTTTTTGAGTTACCTATCTATAGTGGTTATATTTTATAAAACATTTATTTATTTGTTTTTTAATAAAATCTTCTCGAAATCGATATTTTTATTTAGATTCCATAGATTACTACACAATTTAGATCTGGTATATGCATAAAGATAAGAAATAAGTAACAATATATAATTATACATTTAATGTAAAACGTTAATTATAATTAAAACGTAAAACGTTATATAATAAATGTTAAAATGTGTACAAAGTTAAATGACAAAATGATGATTATAATTAATGATAATAACAACTGGAAAGAAACTCATATTTACATAATTACTTGTTAGTTATCTTCAGGGCTCGAATACGTTTTTAAATATTTATATTTTCTTTCTTTTTATTGTTAAATTATTAACATATAGTATTTGACTATAGTATATTTTGATTATGATGTCAAAGTAAAAAAATAATCTATATATTATATCTGTTTAGATGTATGCGTAAAATGTTCCACCATAACTGTGACATGTCTAAAGAAATAACTATCAATCTTCGTAGGTATACATATAACTATTGTTTAGAAAAAAAATACTGTAGGGAAAATCAGGCCTGGCGAGTTACTGATTTCAACTTGGTGGGTTACGTGATATTCGGGGCGATTAATAACAATAGCAGACACAACTATAAGAGCACAAAGTGAAATTTTGAAAGTTCTTAACAACTGATACTCTATATAATAGTTATTTTTAAAATTTTCAAAAATTCGTTTTGGTTAGTAGACATTTTAAAACTAGGTGAGTTGATAGATTCTCTATCGAGCACTGGGTAAGATACTTACATTTGACATTTAAGGAATGTAGGGGAAAAAACTTACAAAATGTATTCTATGCTCAGCTCAAACTATGAATTACAAATAGGGGAAATAGGGGAGGATGTGATCCAATCAGTGCGAAGCCAGTTATACTCCCTATAGATAAATTATCTATATCTTATAATATAAACACATGGACACGGTACTTCTATGACAACAAATAATATTTTGGATTTTTAGTGGGCATGGGGAAAGTACCATTCGCTACGTTGTCACGCAGCTCTTTTTATTTTCATTTTTGACAATATTTTAGAATTTAAATATGTATTTATATTTGATATTATTACATTTTAGACCTGACTTCACTCTTCTCAAACCGGGAAAAGTCTGAATTCAGTTTGAAAGTCATAAATATCATAGTCTTATTAAAAGAATATTAATAGTTCAATTAAATACTATATGAACCTACAATAACTATAACAAATGGTTTATTTATTAGACAGGATGGGTTCCTGAAAATTTCTCGTTTTAGGTGAATGATGGGTTGATATTATTACGAGAATGTTAAATCCCCAATTTTTGAACTTTATATACATGTAGGTAATATATTATTTAAAACAATATTCTATATTACATATTATTATTTATTAAAAATAAATAATGGTTGTAAATCTTAAAATTTAAAATATAAAAGGTCAGCGCGTAATATATTGTAATTGAACATTGTCGAATCGTTTACGTTTTTAATTTTTAATTTTACATTATTCCTTTATATTATTAGTTTTCGTTATGTTTTTGTTTTTATTTTTAATAACCTTTTAAGCCCTGGTTGTCTTATTATAAACTTGTATCCATATTGCATATATTATATTCCTTTTACCAATATCCGTTTATACATTATACAAATATTTATATTTACTTTAATTTTAAATCTAAATATATATAGGAAATTTAATTTAATATCGTACTGTCTTGACATCAAACGATATAATATACTGATCGCTTTAAACGTATGTTTATTGACAATATTTCAAGTCACATAGAATCTTACTCAGAACTAATCCATTTTAATGGAATTCGGTTTGAAAAAGTTACAGTTTGTAAACACTAGAAAAAACTAATGAAAATCTATGGATAAACCAATAATTATGCCTTACCCAATTGACGCAAATGCCATTGACACATGTTAGATTAAAAATAAAATGGATTGCATTTAAAAATCAAAATCCGATATATAATTTTGGCATATCAGATACGATGGAAATAATTACCTTTTTGTATTATAGGATCATCCTGGATTTCTGTATAAAAAACCGTTATATTCACTATAATATTCAATTTTTCTAAATAAATAAATATATTTTTTGAAATAGGTAACGGAAGATAATAATCTCAGATAATCACGTTCTCGAGAACATTAGACATAAAAAAATTATTACTTTTAATATTTGTACTATACAGTATACATATTACATTAAATACAAAAATGAAGTAACATTTCGATTAAAAAATTATATAATATATATATTTATTATATTCAAAATATTCATTATGAAAATGAATATTGTTAACGTAAAATTATCTTAAAAGTTAAATGATATAAAGTTTGATTCAATTTATTTAGATTCTAAAGAGTCTGATTATTGAATAAAAAACTTATAGATACCTTCTTATAACAGTAGGTATAGTTTGAATTTGTATCTCTAACGTATAATAAAAGCTCCAAGTTTATTGCCGAAGAAATAACCGATATTTCTTGTCATTTTATTATGTTTTGGAAATCGAAAAAACTAAAAATAAAAAAATACACATATACGAAGTTTACACACATACATTCGTCTTTATTTTATCGTTTTTTTTTTCATCTCTCATATTTTAAAAAAAAAAATAAAGTATAAAAAAAGACACAAACATCTAGGTTTGTTAGAAAAACCAATTTTTTTTCATTGTTATATATTTTGAATAAAAATGAAGAGTAAATTATTAAAATTACACAATTATTATTGTAATCTAAAATATTTACACATTTTCTCAATAGAATAATTCATTTCACAATGATTTATACTTAAAATAATGTAAATAATAACTATAAAAGAAGAATAGAAATAAAATATATAGATAAAATAGATAGGTCGTTGCAGGCGTGGATCCAAGGGGGGGGATAAGGGGCTTTAAGCCCCACCCCTTGAATTGTAGTTATTACTAAGTGTACAAGATTTTATACTGGAAATGCACACTTTGGCTATATACATATATGCACATTGTTTTAGTCGTAGATTAAACAAGTTTGTCTGTTATCTTTAATTAGTAATTCGATTGTAGGTTTCCTTTCAGATTTTAGATTATGAGCGTAGCGAGGGAGCTAGTGGTTTTACAATGATGTTTATTTATTTTTTTTTTTTTTCCTGTAACAAATTTACTACCAGAAGGAGTGTTCCGATCGATACAAGCATATTTGGTTTCCGGTAGCAAATTTCATGTAGTTGGTACTTTAAAATGGTCATTTTGCAATTTTCTCAATAGATTTTTAATGCGTAAGGAAAAACTAGCAAGAATTGATGAAAAAACGGTAAATTTACGGTTTCGTCAAATCGGGAATTTTCATTTCTTCATAATTTCGAAAATAAAGACTTGAAAATCTTGAAATTTTTATCCAATATTTAATTTACTAATCTATTAACGATGATAAAGAAATTTTAAAAATGTTTGCAATTTTGGGCTATTTATAGACATTTTAGTTTACAAGATTTCTAAGTCCTAAAAAGGGTAATTTTCAATTTTTAGGTCTGAAAATTTTATACAGCGTTAAATATACGTTACGCTTACTAAATTCAAAAAAAAATCTCAAAAATCCGTAGTAACAATTTTTTGTTATAGTCATTTAAATTTTTTTCGACAAAATTATCAATTTTGAGGTATTTAAGTCCAAATAGTTGGTAAAATGAGATTTTAAGACCTGAAAAATATTATAATATATATTTTTTAAAAGTATACTTACATTATATATAAATTTAATTTTTGTTTAATAATATTATGAATTTAAGAATATATATATTTTATATATTATTTTTTAAATATCTAAACAATTTATTATATTCTGTTTGAGAAAAAATTATTAATACTATTTGAAATTATAATTGACCCTTAATTATAAAAATACTATATATTATTGATTT
>JAIPRL010001746.1:0-74230 GCA_025469235.1 Pemphigus obesinymphae | reverse complement strand
CTTAGGTTTATATATTTAAATTCGGTCCGGTCCAGTCCGTTCATTGATTATTTTATCGGTCCGGTTCGGTCCTGGTCTTAGTTTAATTTTAGTGGTCCGGTCCGGTCCGTAAAATAACGGACCGTGCCGAGCTCTAACCTATATACAATACCTAGCTGATATACGTTGATAATTTATACGCTATTTATGTCTTACATTTTGGATGTTTCCAAGAAAAATGAAACTCGTGTAAAACAAAATAATATTTGACTTCACGTTATGCGCATAGACGTGCAGTCTTAGGAAAATGTTTAAACGACTGGAATGTTCAGAGTTTTGACTTTTGACACGACTAAATATGTTTGTCATACATTTCTTCAGAGGTAAAGAAGGGTTTAGAATGACTCTCGCAAAATTCGGGCACTATAGTGTTATGGTAGGTATATAATAATATTCTAATATACTCTATAGAATTCTAGTGCGTTTCTATATAGTAAGTAATAGCATTGATTATATTATATAGTATATTATATAATATATAATCAATGGTAATAGGTTTATATTTATATAGGAGTAAGGATCTTTTTTGACGGCAAATTGATTCTAGTTGTTACTTTAAAGAGATAATTTTTCGATATTTTTATTTTATTTATTTATTTTTTTTTTTTTCAGTAGTCAGCTCCCCATTTAATTTTTAACACGATTCTAACGATTTTGTAATAAAATACCGTTATAAAACTTTAAAGCGTCTATTGTACGATACATCCACTATAATATACCTACTACACGGTGTATGGACTATACACAGTTGGTATACTATGCAGGTGTGCGTGAAAAAGGCGTCAAGTCTTTAAATTGTGATAAATACCAGTTATATTTACGCAAAACGTAAAATCGATATCGTTCAGCGGATTTACTCAATACACATCGTGTATATAATATATCAACGTGTGTTTTTTTTTGGGATAAGTCACATGGTTTTCCGTTTTCCGCGCGTTTTGTTATAACCCACCGCACAACACCTATGCGACCGTTGCAAAACGTTCGGATGCCGAATCTTGCGTTTTCAGTTTAAGTTCATTTTCGGTGCACAGAAAATTTCCGACACGTGGAGACTTAACACGTTTTTCATCGGGGGGCCCGTGAAATTATTGCCATCTGCCGGCGGGTATATATATGCTCGCGATTCCGACGCGCGTTTCACGTAGGCTATCGGTACACAGAACATTTATGTTTGACGAGCACGCGTACAAAATGTTACAGTGTTACACGTGCGTCACGCACGAAATATGCGCTTGGGCGTAGGTATATTATGTATAATGTAAACCACGAAAAATACGGTATACTCATAGTGCCGGATCTAGAGAATTTGTCGCTGCTCGGGGCGAAAATAATTGGTAGCGCCCGTTTTTTTTAATTTTAATAAGCAAAAAAAAAAAATGGTCATTCCTATTAAAAATTAAGCGATCAATGGAACCCCACTTTCAAAAGCTGAATGAAAAGTTTAAATATTTTTACATTTTGCGTCCCATCATAAGTGCCTCGGTTCGCCCCCCCCCCTACACTGGGTATACTTACCTATAAAACAATAATATATATATATATATATATGATAATTATAACGACCGAAGTAACGACTTTAACGAACCGTTTTAACGAATGGGTGAAATTTTTCAAACTATTTCCAGAGGTCATCATATAATAATAATGTGGCTAAATACGATTTCGCCACTATACGCTATATTGTATACATATTATTATAATGTGCCGGCGAAACAAACCGTAAAATTCAAAACACGGCGGGTTGCATTTTTTCATTTGTGAAAGTTGAATTTGTTAAAAAAAAATTTTAAAAATCGGTACATTATATATGCTCCGTGTCAGTATTTTATAGTATTTATATATACTTTATAGTACTTATACGTTTTGTTTTTTATTAGCGCTTTTATGTTAGAGACATTCGAAATGTAGGCATTTTACGATTGCACAGGCCCAGGGAGCGGCATTCCAATAATTAAAAAGTTTTTTTATGTAATAAAAAAAATGTTGATCTATTTTTTTTTCCTTTTTTAAGCCTTTTGTCATTTGTACGTTTGTCGGCAAATCCTAAAATTATTTATGGGGACCGAAAATAATTTCATTTTAAGAGCAACAACATTTGGTTTTGCCTAGAAATATATTTTTGATTTAGTCGGCCCTGCACAGGCCAGTATAGTGTATTATTAAACGCAAAGACTATAATAAATGTTCCTATAAAAGTATAAACGATAGTTGTTACAAAAATCGCTCGCATGCTCACTACACTCAAGGCTGAATGACTAATATCGAAGTAATATATTATTATAAATATTGAAATTAAATCTGTTGACTGTTTTTTGTAATATATCTTATAATATATGGTTAAACTATAAAAATTCAGTTCAGTTCTCAAAACACGTAGGCAAGTAAAACACCACAAGGCAGCTGATCATTTTTGGGGACATTTTGCATAGATGTTTAATATTTATAAAATTGTATTGTGTACATATGTGATTAGGGCCGTCCCGACAGGGGGTTTTGGGAGAGACGTGTGGCCCTCCCTCAAACTAAAACACCAGACGGTAATTTTAAGTTTCAATCGTCAAAAAAAAAAACAGGGATTTGATAACCTTTTTTTTCGTGCTTATTTATGTTTTAAAAATATATTTTGTCGGTATTTTCGAGACACACCCCATAAATAGTTTCTTTGGGACGGTTCTGTATATATGTTATGTAGGTGTATATTTTGTGTGCATAGAACTACGTGTTAACCAAAGTCCTGTTTATATGACATAGCTGGTGGAAATATATATATGGTTTACTTTGAATCAAATTTTCCATTTCAAACATTTTCATATATTTAATATTTTAGGTTTATAATGTATCATACCTATATAGGTATGCCAGTTATATATCGTTGGCCTGAATCCCAATAAAGGATCTTGATATTATATTTGTGATTCAATTTGAGGAAAAAAAAAATACTATACCGTTTGATAAAGTCATATCTCTGATTCTATAATTGTATCTTCCTTGAAATCCAGCCCATTCAAATTTGACTAACTTTAACAGTTTCAAATTTAGGTACCTACCTACATATTTTTATCTTTTGAAAAAAAATTGTGATTTAGTACATAAGTTGCGATTTAGGCTGACGATATATATTTGTGAATATGTCCACTCCGTATATATATTGTAGCTATACCCAATACACTCTTTAAGTATCATTGAAAATTTATTTTTTAAACCTATTAATTCTTTACCTATTTTCTAAATATACATCATATTAATATACATTTCTGCAGACTGTCCGTACATAACAATTAATATAGGTAGGTAATCTGGCAACATCTAAAAATTCAATGAATTTATATGAAAATTTGAATGAGTGGATTCGAAGAAGATAAAATAAAAAAACAAATAAAAGGCTCTAGGTTCATGATACACTGTAATTTAAAAAAAAATCCGATGACTTGAATTTTTAAAATTTTCCAAATCGGTTTTTGTATGTAATAATGATACATACTTGCACTACGACCTCAAAATTTCGATTTGATTTACTGTAGCATAAGGCTTTACTGCAAGATTGTTTCGAAATTATGTCAGGTTTTTAAATATTAAAAGTGTATATACGTTTTAAATAAATAATTAATAAAAATGAATAAAAAAACGTAAATATTCGCAATCTAATATAGATACATATTAGTTGTTTTTACAATGAAAAACCTCGATTTTAAAAATATTTTAATTTCAAGACGTCAAGTCACTCCGAAGAAATGTTTTTTATATAAGTACTATTTTTTGACTTGTCCATGGTTCTTCGTCATATAGAAATCACAAAACTCAGAAGGGCAGCATAGTTAATAACAATAAGTATATATGACTAATGACTACACAAATAATATGTCACACTTTAGATTATAATTTTGAAAATGTATTTAAAATATTAACAATATAATATATTTTTCTCAAAAAAAAAAAAAAAAAAAAAAACAAAAAACAAATATATTTTTCTTTCTTTTATTATTTGTATATGTATGTTGATTATTTTAACGTGCTCGCCTAATTTACCCTATGAATATATATATTATATATATATATATATATATATATTTAAAATTTTTATTTTTTTTATAAACTTATTTAGGTATTTATATTAATTTACTTATATATACTTACTTCACTATGTTTTTATAAAATTTTAAAAAAAATATTATTGTTTTTTCCTTGTTCTTTTTAGGTTTTACATTTTTCTTGAATGGGAACTTTTGACTTGATATTATAACGCATAATATTTTGCTAAACATTTTGATGTATCAATATAAAGTTTTAAATCAACAGTTATTTATAAGAATTTAAAGTTTAGAAAAATGGAGTATAGTACAAGGCACAATAAAAGTTGTTCTCCATCCCATCAGACACCTCCTGATGAAACTTTAAATTATTATAAATAATAAACAGTTGGTTCAATATTCAATATTGATACATCAACATTTTCAGAAAAACATTTCGCGTCGGACATTAAATAAAAAATATAGGTTGTAATCTAAGAAAAGTATAAAACCTAAATAATTATAAAGATAAATTTAATAAAATATTCCAACTTTTTATAAAAATATAGTGAAATGAGTACCAATTTCAAGTACATTAAAAAAAAAAAAAAACCAATATTTACAGAGAAAATCAAGTGAACACGATAAAAGAACCGCACAGTATACGATTCTAATATCCAACCGTGTGGATTAAAATCATGGATTAAGTAGTATAATAAAGTTCACCATGTTTATTGGAGTTTACAATAAAACAAATTTGAAAAACAAATATTAATGAGCATAATTTTTGGTCAATTTTAATTTCCCTTCAATATTCACAAATAAAACAAAGACCAAACATAATTTGGGACAACTGAGTATACATAAATATAACGTACGTGCTACCCCAATAATAAAAAAATAAATAAAAAAAAACAAGTGTTACACACTATAACATAAAATAATAATATTACGTGCTAATGGAAATCTGCCAAAAATTGCACATAAAATATACATAAATATGATCTTTTATACAAAAATATTTTTCTAAAACAAAATAATTCATATTTTATTTGTAATATTAAAATAATATTTTAAAATTTAACTAATTTAACTATAAAATACATATTTTAAGTGGACAACAAAATTTAATTAAACATATAAATATATTATATACAATTCGATATATATATATAATTAATTTAGTTTACGAACTTAGGTACACACAAATAATTATTGTATAATAAATTTATATTATTAATACTCTAGGAAAATATTCCTTAACAATATTATTTGTTTATCGATTTATAAATACATAACATGGACAAAATAGTCTGTAGCATAACACTGTGTGATAGACACAGAGACAAGCATTTAAAAAAATAATGTACATAATATAATTTTGGCACTTACAACGAGTAATAATGAGATTAAATGTTAATTTATTTTTGATTTATTATAATACACTTTTATGCGCATCAAAAACATCACTTTTATCCGATAATAATTGGTGTTTTTCCTATTCGTCAGTCGTTTTTATTTTCTCTACAGAATATACGTTACAATTAATAATATACATATTATGCATATTATATTATATATTCGTATATGTATATGTAAATACATAATATATGGTTGTGCATATTATCATGTATTTCCATTGACCACGACTCCAAATTCTGTAAGAACATTGGCCAAACATCAAAAGTGAATTTCATTTTGTGTCGTTCTACGAGATAGTATATTACAATAATATAGGTAATATTGTATTATGTTATAATATTATCTCGTCCGTGTTAAATCAATGCGCGATTATCATCGTACACATGGTAGACATATAATATAATATTTACAGAAACGCATTTGGTAATATTACGGACTAGCTGTCGACATTGAACTAAAACTCTTAAAACATATTGTATTTGCACCTGAAAACAAACAAAAAAATGTATTAATAAGCTAACAGTATTCGCCCATAACAATAATTGCTATTATGATATGTTTGAAACTTTTAAACGTCGCATCGACAACATGCTAAACATAAATGTTAATCAGTGGAGTGAAAACGCATGCTCGCCCAAGGACAAAATATTATATATCATAATTTTATATTATTATGAATGTGATTATTATAAACCAATATACGGCATTATGAAAAACAATCGTACGTTAGAAAATTGACATCTCTGGGTTTAAAATATCAGTAGTTTAATACAATGTCAGAATAATAGATGGCGTTCGTGCATTACGATTTCCATGGCGAGTTTACATTAAAACGTCCGATAATAATAATAATTTATTGTATTAATCAATTACTCACCATTGGTTGTTATATACAATTTACCCTATTGGTAAGTTCGTAATTATTTGGTCTTCAGTTGTTGACTCTGAAACATACGAATAATATAAATTATTTACATATTCTCAACTGCCAAAAAATTATTTATAATCCGCCCAATACACATATTGGCGAATACAATCAGGGTCGTCGATTCTTCAATAATTCAGAGTTTGATTCAATATTGCGACCCCCCCCCCCCCCGACGGTTTTGACATGTACTATTTAATAAATTTGTATCGTTTACGCTTTTATTACGTGGAGTTGAATAAACACACATATGCATCAAGATTGCCTATCCGAGACGCCTGCAGAGAAAAGTATATAACGTAGTAAAACTTCGGATAAAGACCACCCATGGAGTAAATAGCCTCGAGGACCCTAACGTTGCGGACATTCTAAGATCCATAAAAATAAGTGATCGTTTTTTATTTATTGATTTATTATAAATATACTATTTGTGATTAACTTACGATTTGCGTTGCTTGGAGCCCGAGTAATTTCTGCAACTTTTGCAACTGCTGTACTAGAGACCCGTTGCTTTCTTCGAGGTTGACGATTTTCTTTTTGTACTCGCTGTTTTCGGTAACGAGAATTTCGACTTTCCTCTCCAAAGAATCCATATACTCCTTCTTCTTACGCCGACTCTCTTGCGCCGATATCTGTGTAGATTAGAAATATACAACTACTGTAGATAGGTATATGCGCATATAATGTAATTGAAAAATAGTGGGCGCAAAATAAATAAGGTTCTAACTCGGTATTTTCTGCAAATTATCCAAGGAGATCATTTTTAAAGTTCTGTTAATAGTGTTAATACCGTGTATCGGATATCGATTGCGTGCTTTTGGATTTTTCGTAATTTATTCACTACTTAATTAGTTTTTTTTTTTCGAAAAATAGAAAAATTCAGCGTGAAAAAGTACGTGTTCAAAAGATGTGCGATTTTAAATCGTTTTTGGTTTTTTACAAAATATATGATATATTGAAAACGAATAATATTAATATATATATATATATATATATACGTACCTATATGTATATTGTATGACCATACAAATAATTTAAGTATAGGTACTAACCTTATTTTTGATTTTCCTCCTGATCTTCTTCAGCGACTTCTCCTCGGCCTTGGTTAGCGGCAACCTGGTGGGTATCGGGTAGCCTTCGGCCAACAGGGTGCGTTTTTCCTCTTCGGTGAGCGTCAGGGCGCCGGTCGAACCTTTCGGCTGACAGCTGATCAACGGCGTCTGTATGGGCTGCCGGCTGCTGGCGGTGGCCGAGGACGGTGACGACGACAGGAACAGCCGCCGAGTGGGCGACGACCGGTGGTGCGGCGATACGTTACCGCCCTCGCTGTCGCTAGACGTCGACGAAGGCGGTGTGGGCGGCAGTGTAAAGCCTGAGAAAAAAAAAAATCGAGCATACCGCATTACAGGTATATACCGCAACATTGGTAATATAAGAGACGCGTATATATTATATGGTGTACGGCGTGTGCGTACAGGGTGGTTGCGGTAACAGCTCGCGGCAGTATATGATATTTTATCAACCGCGTCGGGTTTCCGTTATTGGCCCGAGTCGACCGCAATAGTGTATAATGCGCGTGTTATACAAATATTTATATACGTTACGCGTTTACAATAAAACGTGTCAAATTATATTATTATACATCCTTTACCTGTGCCGTCCATTTTCAGACCGAAGTTCGGTACGATTAATCTGTGTGGTTGGCTTAGGAAAGCTCTGGAGGTCAATACGACCGTTGTAGGTTCTTTGTAACTGGTTTTCTGTACCTGTAAACATAATTTATTTATTTATTATTGCTTTTTTTTTTTTTTTTTTTTTAATCGTATCGTCTGTGTCAAATGACTACAGTTAGTACGCTGTGCGACGACGACGACAATACGATGCAAATTAACCAGAGGAAAAAAAAGCGGTCGTAACGCGTTTGCAACGTTTTTGAAAGTCATATAAATATTTTATTCCACCAAGATATAATAATATAGTGTTATACAAGTGTATAATTTATGTCGAATGTATTTATATATATTTTTTTTTATACTTAAGATCCCGTCATTTTCTCAGGCGATTTTAATATGATAATCTAAACACTGTAATTCGATTTTGATTTTTAAATATGGTACACTACATTTTGTTGAAAAATTCTAGTAAAAATGCTACCTATAGTATAAAAATAAAATCACTTAATATCTAACGACACCTATGCACGAGTAGTGCATGTACATATTATACACAATACAAATATTCAAGTATTCAAATATTGTCGATTTAATTGATAATATTACTTTTATTTAAATATTATAAAATATAGATACCTATAGGTAAATGTATGATAAACCGATTTGTAGCCAGTGAAAAAATAATATATTAAAATTTTATTTTATAAGAATTTTCATAATGTTATATAATATATTATTATTATAGGTATACAAAATACAAATTTTACATTTTTTTTTTACATATGTATGCATTTTATTAAAATATAATATAGATACTCCATTTTTTCTTCATACTAATTGGAAATTCATTAATAATAGATAACAAAATCATGTTTTATCTAAAACAATAATTATTAATATCTATGATGATAAAATACTTTAAATTGTAGTGAAATTATATTTTATAAATAGATATTAGAAATATGTCGAAATAGATATTACATTATGTTTTACAAGGTATAAAACGTTTAATAAGTTTTATATTTTGACGCTTGATTATATAGGGAAATCAAATTATTATGGTGTCTGGTTTTAAGTATATGATAATACAATATTTATATGATCTAAAGTAATGTCAATAGAATGGTAGGCGATTATGAATACACATGAATGTTAAATGCGGTGAACAAATAAAACTAATGTTAACCTAAATAACTATATCAGTGACATAACTAATAATATAATGACTATTTGTTATTCAACGACAATATCCAATATGACATAATTTAATAATTAAGTAAGTTTCTTGTCTTTATATTTTCTAGTCAATATAATGGAAATACTTAAATTTCACTAGAACAATGTTTAGGGTTTACAATATTTTTTATTTAATTTAATTTTTTTTTTTTTTCATTTTTTTCATATTCATGATTTTACATTAATTGGCAGTAGGTAAATTATGAATGTATCCATGAAGTTAGCTATCCAAAATGGCTAATTTTGGACAACTAACAAACACACGACGAATAATAAAAATAAATTATACCTACCTATATATATAATTTATTTACGTAAACTTAACTGATCAGCAAAATTCTTATAAAACTTATTTAAATATTGTCAGTAATTATATGCCTAATTTGCATTTATATTCTGCCCGGTCGTGTCGTTTCTCTCTATATATTATACGCATAGGGTTTACGTATACGTAATTTGCCAGACAATATTAAAAATTAAATAATTATAAAAGAAAACTTAATTAGTAACAGCTGGCCAATACCTATGTAAAAGTCGTCAGACATGTTAAAATAACGTGAAAAACGTCTATGGATATTGATTTTTCTTGCTGATTATATAGCTGATGAAATTTATTTTTTTAACATTACATATTATTATTAGTAAACTCGACCAATTGATAGTTCTTGCGAAATGTATATTAAAATCATGACATTATACTTTTTCTACGGTTAAATTGTGATCTCTCGAACATCAGGAAACATGACATCATTGTTGTACATTATTTACTGCCGCTACGGTTAATGGGAGCCGTTACATGTAAATAAAATTTGTTTTTTTTTTTTTAAAAAAACAATAAATATATCTATATTTTCTCACTTCTTGGAACTATTATTTATAATCATTTCATTCGGTTACGTGCAGTTTCTCTTTAAAATTACTTCAGGTGTATTAATTTTGTTCTACATTATTATTATTATTATTATTATTATTATTATTTCATTCGAATGTATTCGAATAATTTTCAAAAAAAAAAAAACATCATTTACACCTCACATAAATTGTATAATAGGTAGTTACAAGCTCTTTTTGTTTGTGATATATTTTTACTTTTATTTCGATCGGCAAGGTCGTATGGTAAAATGTGAAAACACGATCAAGGTGATTAATTTATATTATGAAATTAATAACGTATCTTTCTTCAGTATCAATAACTATTGTATACGATATAATATTTGGATGAAATATTTGAAATATTAAAATACCGTTTTGGAACTTTTGCGGAAAATGGTATTACCGGTATATACCTGCTAATGTGTATAACTGATACAATATCAAATGCTCACAATGTATAAAAATTAAATAAATACTTTTCACTGCACAACAAATGATTTATTTAATTGTTTTCGCGCAAATTTAGTACGCAACAGATATATACGTCAACTGTTCACGTACATGCGTGTAAATATTAAAAAAATAAAAATAGAATCTTTCGATTGAAAGCTTAAATTATAATAACCAAAAAACGATGCTAATGTTATTCGGTCGTTGTAGGTACATTAATAACATATATTGTTTGGTCTGATCGAAAAGTCAGCAGTTAAACCTACTTTAATATATTTTAAATGTCGTCTATATTGTTTGTCATTATTATGGTCATTATTATAATATTGTTACCTTGCCATAATGCCTGGGCGTATCATCGACCGCGGAACACGGCGACGGCGGACAAGAAGATGTCTCAACGTATTCCTGATCGCTCATCGGTTCGTCTTTTACCGAGATCGTGTCTTCTTTGATACTAATCATTTCGATGTTACCCGTACGATCGCACCTCACTTCGTCAAACGTCAGTTTGCAAGTTCCATCCTGATTGCTGTCCTCGTCCACGTCTAGATAGAAAAAAAAAAAAAAAAAAAAAAACATACAAATTATAATAGGTTATTATTAATGGATATATAACGTTACCATTCCCATATACGGTGACAGGAATTCACCGAACAGTGTTCACCAAAGGGATAAAAAAAATATCGAAATTCCGAGAGAAAAAATGTCACCTATATTCGAAATTTTAATATTTGACTCGGAAATCCGGGAAAAATATAAATCTAACAGAACCGGGTAGATTTTCGCCCTCACCCTCGCCTCCCCTTATTAAGAATTACCGTAAATGATTTATATATATAGGCATATATAGGTACACGTACAGCAACATATATTATTTCAACCCATCTTCTATAATATATAACTACTTATGAAATTCATCATTTGAAAAAGGATTTACTATAGGTAATAGGTATACTCAATTTTCGTTTCCTATACATTTTTATGGGGGCTAATTTTAGTGTTAGCTTAGTCTGTCCAAATCTCCTAACAAGAAAATTAATCCTTCAAAGTAAATTTTATTTGCGACACTACAGCCTATTTACAATATATATATATATATACGTAAAAATACTTTATCGATTACAAGTAGATATATTGTAATGTGTATTCAATATAACGTCTGAAACACAGAACACATTATGACATATTATAGTTATGTAAATTCCATGACCATCGTCAAACTAATAATAATCAACCCTTGTTAGATAAATCACCGGAAACGTGATTATGCACGTACTCAGATTTGTTGTATACAATACGTTGTACATTATACAAACGATAATCGTTAAATAATCCTATACTCAGAGCTGTAAAGAATATGAATACTACGAATCATTACAATTAAATGATACATTATATATACCTACTATAAGAGCGGTTTTAATTCTAGTAATAAATAATTTATATAATATTTCAATTTCAACCATTTTTATAAAACTATGGCAAAAATGTAGGTACATATTATAATGTATGTAGGTAGGTACTTAAAAAAAATATCACAAACCATTTAAGTCAATAATGTATATTAAACAACATAATAGGTATTTTATAGATTGCAATAATATATAGGTACATGGATAATATTTTAATTGATTACCCACGTAATGACGATAGTTCGAAATCATAATTACCTAATTTAATATTGATTATTTAATCGTTAAATGTACGAATGTTTAACGGTGTAAATTTTTGTTCGAAATAAACTATTTTTAATATCCTACAACTTTTATAATAGAGTGATGTTATTATATAATAATATAATATATAATTGAAAATGTATGAAGACAAACTTGAATTAAACTTATATTGTATTATATATGTATACGATTTTAAAGATGTATTATAAAAGGGAATATAATGTATAGTTTATATAGGTTAGTACCTATACTTATATTATATACATAATGTAGGTATATACATTGTGTAAATAGCTGGTACCGTGGACTAATAGATGATATTTCTAGTTTTTTTTATTTATTTTGTCTAACAAAAATGCATAGAATTTAAATGGACGTTCGATCTATGATATGTTCATAGTAATTGTCTATATAGTAAGGTACCTATACTACTTATCTATTTTAAATGTATTAACAATTGGTACAATTAATAAATTGGTGGGTACTCTTATGAAAACTATAAGATAAACTATTATGAATATTATTTAAGTATCAAAATTGATTACAAGAAAATGAGTGTGCGCCATTGCGTATGTAAAAGAAAATGTTTGAAAAAGTAATTGAATGGACAATAATAATATTATGATGGTCTAAACATTTGGAACAACGAATATTAAATCACACATTATAATATCGTCAAATGCTGCTGACGTATTAATTTATCGTACGTGTCAATCGATGTGTTTGCAACAGGTTGTCGAGAATTAAAGCACAGTGGGTTTTTGAGGCTTTTTTCTTTTGCTTTTTCTATACTATACTGTTGTTGCTGTATTTCCGTTAAACGACTACTTACTATATATATAAAATGTGCACTATATATATATATATATACACACTACTCACATCATATGTATAATAATTTGTAGATCTACATATTTTATGACGGCTTATAAAAACTAAAACTCCGTGACATTTCCATAAAAAAAAAAAAAACATCATCGCCATGAATATGCAATATTACAATATACGTTACTGTTTACTGGGTAATTTTGGAAATAGGAGGCTAAAACTGAATTTCCGTCTCAAGAAGGGTGGTAGGTATACCTGATGTGCAATAGATGCACATATCTATTATATTGCACATATATAATAATTATACGCATTGCATCCGGTTGCATGCGGCGCATATATAGGTAGGTAGGTAAGGTATTTGATATTATAATATTACAGGTACCTATAATAATCTATATATATATATATATATATATATATACATATTATAAATACATTGATAATATTCGATTAATTATAACTACTATTATTATTATTAATTTTATAAAAGTATATATAATAAATGACCATTTCTTTTTAGTGGAACATGTAACGGGTTTTTTCTTCCATGACTCATGGCCGTTACCCCCTCTTAGCCATAAGCGGTTCACGGTTCTTCTTACTGCATTATGCTATTATTATATTATTGTACATATATATTGTTCCACAAGACTACCAAGTATGTCCAGTAGGAATGCGGCGAAGAATGTGCCATTTACGCCAAACTTCTTGTACAATTTTATAGCCGTATATAATATATTATCGTTTAAGGATGTTGGTGGATGCGTGGAATTACGAAACCGAAGACGAACATTGCGCGATTATGACGACGACGACAGAATGTGACTCACCTATAGCGTCCAGCGATTCCCTAGACCCGTGCGTGGTACAATACGAGTGTTCGGCCTTGATAGGGGCATTGCCCAACAGCGCGTCGGTCATCAGACGGTCGTGCAGTACCACGTGAGAATTTGACCGGCCGTTGCCGCCGATCAGCCAATCGGACGCGTCTTCTGTGGCCCTCAGTGCATCGCCCAGATCCTGTGAAACACACGGAATAGACGTTATAAATATAGAAAAATATAATTTATATAATAGGTATGTAATGTGTGTGTGTGTGTGTGTGTGTGTTTTTTTTTTTTTTTTTTGGTCATTAAATGTTTACCAATCACATTTGTTAATTACACACCTGAGACACGTGCCTCTCCCCCAAATACAATATATATATATATACCAACAATTTCCCAATCAAATTAGTCAATTATCTATACATGATTAATATTAAAAAAATATAATTAGACGTAACCGTAATGTCATATATACGTGTGTCATGACTTATCAATATACATATAAGTCTCAATAGCTAAGTTTCATTTTCGGTAGAGTACATTTGCTGATTATTTTTCCCCAATAACTCCACTCTACGAATTTCGGTGCTGTACCACAGTGATTATACATTCTACTAAACCGATTATTATATTTAGTACTCTTATGCTATAGTAACGATAAAGTACTAACTTCATATACCCGTATTAGAAGGAAAAATCTCAAAGGCACCTCGTTTCGTTTAGGGTCGACTCGAAATGGTCCACTCGATCGCCGGATCTGTCGCCATGCGATTATTATTTTACGGGACTACCTTAAAACTAACATTTTCGGAGATAAACACCGTACACTTAAAATGATCTTTCAGATTCCATCCGGAGAGAAATCAAAGCGAGTCCGTCAGCTATATAATATGCTCAAGGGGTGCGTGGAAATTTTTGTGCGTTTGCGCGAGTGCCTAGACAAAAATGGCCGTTATGTAGATTACGGTATTATTATTTTTGGTCTATGAATTACATTTTTTTCTGTTCTTTAATACTGCCATTATACACTTATATTAATTGCAATATATAAACATTTACATTTGATCTATATTAACTGAGTTTAAGATCTTTGAAAAACGGCATGTATCCCGGACTGTTCTTGTATATGTATAATAGAGGTAATAATTGCAGTTTTTGTTTTATAAAAGAAAAAAATTATACCGTATACATTTATGAGGAACGGGGAGAAGAAACGATAATCTATGTTAGTATATATTGTAAAACTCCAACAAGAATCCCAGTACTCTCGCCTCCCCCAATCTGGTTATGACACTGAGATAAATTAAGTATCGTGATGACGCTCTCGGCGTAGTTTTTAATAAGGTTCTATATTACAAATAATACATATTATCATTATGCATAGATTGCCAATATTTTTAAAGATATTTATCATCCAATAAGAGAGTGGAGAAATTTTTGTCGGATACGAGCGATATATACGCCTGCAGCGACATTTTACGACCACCGCCAAATAGAGTACAACCGTGATTCGACAATTTAAAATAATCTGTCGGTGTTATTTTTATTATATTATGTTCAATTTGAATTTTGAATATAACTCTACATCCGATTCGTATGTAACACCCACTTGGATTTATATCGTCAATATTGGAACACTTAAAATCACAGCGATTTACCAATAATTGTTCGTTCGATTATTTTTTACACTAATTATAATAATGAATATTATAGGTACCCCTTATTACGCCTCTTTGTGCTCGTATATATATCTATGTATGTAAGTATATATATATATATATATATATATATATAGTATATATAGAAAAGTGTACGTGATTGATATTTGAATACAAAAACGTGACAGCTTTAATATACATTTAGATGCAAACAGATAACCAGATCAAAATCAACCATACACTCAAAAAAAAAAAAAAAAAGAAGGCCGCATCGTGTATATTTTGCCAATGAAATGTAAACAACGAATTTTGAAATCAATACACGATGCGTAAATAGTTTTAAACATTTGTATGATAGCTACGGTGTTTTGAAAATATTATCATTACACCATATTTACAAAATGGCTATTTTGAAAACAATAACACGTGTATTTTGCAGCCTGCAGGAAGTATTGAATCAACGCCTTAGAAAGCACAAATAGTAGGTACCCTTTTACTGTAAACTATATATACGTATATTATATTATTATTATTATTATTATTGTTAATTCGGCAATTTGTATTACAATTAAATTGAAAGCATTTTCGTGTTTTTAAAAATGATAAACATATTACAAACATAATCTATACTGAACCAGGCGGTCTTTGATTCGTAGTGTTATAATTATTACACATTTTGATTATTAATTTTCTTATCGTACCGTAATTCAAAATATTATACGTAATGAATCTAAATTGATAAGTAACGAATTCTTCAATAAAATACAGATTAAATATTATCACTTATATAATTAGATATAATTGTATATTATACCCTACAGAATACATACTACATAGTGCAGTATACTAGCTGTATAATATTATATTGTCATACCTAAATAAATGTTAAAATGTGTGTATTTAAGTAATCATTTATCTGTATATCTGTGATACAAGAAAGACCAGTGTCACATAATTTTGATACTATATTAGTAATATTACTAATACCATTTTATTCGCTAATGATTTTTTATGGTAAAAGAGCTACATTGCTTTAACTGATTGTTTACAACTTAAAGTACATAGGCCATTTTGACTTTAATCGATGGAAATGTATTGTATATTATTAAATTGCATAATAATAATTTGTCTTGGATCTTCCTCTCGTCAAACACAGATATATTGTACTATAAATTCTTATGCATTGTATTTCCCACTATTTTCGCATTACGCGAAATTAATATAATAAAAATATTATAATATAACATTATATAATATATATAATATTTAAATTTAAAACTGCTTAATTTTCGTTTAAATTATTACCAGTTGACATTATCTAGAATATTTCGCTCAGTCGAACTGCGAGTATAAAAACGAGTTTTTTGAATTTATTATATGTATACTTATTAAATATCTTGTTACGTCCATTCGCAACAACTAAATAAAGTGTATATGTATATTTATATATATATAATATATGCCAGATACCTACATAATATATAGGTAGTATATATTATTATAAAACAAATGTAAAATTCCGATTTTTCCTTAAATGTGTTCAATGAAATGCATTGAGGATTTTTTGTTTAGTATAATATAATAATGTCCTCGATTTATGAATAAATTTTGACGTGCATAGTCTTGCATGAAAAAAAAAAGAAGAAGAATATTATATATGTTATAATACATAATATAAAATAAAATCTCCCATAGGTGTAGATAAAACTTCGCATTAATTGGCATCCAACTGAGTCAGGAATTCTTCCATGTCCATATATCGATGAATATCAAACAAATACATTTTTCTTTATATATACTCAAAAATAATATATATAAAAAAAAATATATATATATACTCGTATATATTCAAAAAACTTCTTAATTCGTATGCAGGGTTTTGTTGACTTATACGTGACTTATACGGCTATTTCACACATTTATAATATATCCCTAGTTTATAAATTAAGTGAAGAGCGATAAATGAACAAATTGGTTTTTCAAATACCCAATAAATATCTATTAGTTGGGGTATTAGTATATACGACGGTGTTCGTAAACTGAAGATTTTACACACAAATCATAATATATATAGAGACCCTTCTACGTATACACATAAAATACGAAATCGGTTTTTTTTTATATATATATATATAAGTACTCCGTATATACGCAGGAATTCAACAAAAAAAAAAAAAACCGTTATATTTATCAAAGAAAATCAATTAATTAACTACTCCAACTTCATACCGAAGTATTCGTGTATACTTGTATAAGTACTAGCTATAATATAACGTCTATATAGATTATATTATAAGACTACACTGAACCAAATATTATGGGTAGAATTAACAATATGCAATAATCAAATTTTAACAAACGAATATTTGTTGAAATATTACAACTTTTATTATTTTAACAAATGGACGTTTGTTCTACGAAGAAGAAAGAAAAAAAACACAAAATATTTATAATTGAATTAACAAAATGTTTATTAATTCAAATAAATTTGTATTCAATTGGACAATCTTACCTAAGACATTGATAAAAGATATTGTTAAATCAATAATACGTTTTGTTATTTTACTGTTAAATTATCAAATATTTTATTTCTAAATCAACAAACATTTTATTGGACGTATATTAACAACCATATATTATTAAATCAATCTATATTTTTATTGAAATCACAGATACATTTGGTTCATTGTATATAATAATATTATATAGACTATACCTATATGAATATACGCTATCGTAGATAATATTCTTGCAGGGCATATATTATGTTAAAGCCATTTATAATTTAAAAATTTAAAACAAAAGTTAAAAGTCAATATTAATAATTCCTTTTTCCGTACCTATTTATTATATATATAGCCATTATATATACCCATTGGCAGAAATCTGGTTGAATTATTGGGAGAGTGGGCTAAGACTATATGTACGTAATTACCGACTATAAAAATTATTTTCGCTCAATTATATTAACGTTTCTCAACTTTATTATTAATACCCATCAATATTGATGTACATAATATTAATATATAATTTAACATCACCATTGACGTCTGATGACAGATTGAGATAAAAATAACTAGTAAATCAATAAATTAATATATTATATAATATATAAATCATAATATTAAAAAAAATAAAATAAAACAAATTATAGATTAGAAAAAAATTATGTTTTATTTGAAACTTATCAAAATATAAAAAGCAAAATATCACTGTGCTTTTTTTATTAGGTATACTTATAAATAATATATATTTTAACTACCTGTTTATTTTTCATTAAATTTTTTGCCTCCTAAATTAGTTGTATATAAAAATGGTTGGACATTTTATTTTATTTTCCCACATAACGTTGAAAATACAGTTTTATTGATAAGTCATACTTATACTTATATTTATTTTTATTATTTTTAGTTACCTACCTTTAAATTTTAATACAGCTAGAATAGGTCCTGAATTTAGGTCTCCTAAATCATTACGGTTTTTATATACAAGGATAATGGATACAGAATTGTTTGCAGATTTGGAATCTGTGTGTTTTTCGCCACAAATAAATTAACATTTTCATGTTTAATCGATAAATCAAAACGAACATAGGTATGAGTTTGTGAAAATCAGACGTTTTTTTTTTTTTTTACTCAACAAAATGTTCTTACGTCTCTTAGAAAAAACATCCATTTAAATACACTTTAATATAATAATTTTCAAATTATTTTTGAGAGGGCTTGCCAAACTTTTAGGGGAGGCTAAGCCCATGCAGGTCCTCCCAAATTTCCGCCTATACCTATATTATATGACTTATATATGACTTTATAACTTACTTCAGTTACAATATAAATAATTAATAAGTTAATTTCAATTCAATTGTATACAGTTTTTGCTAGAGATGGATTATAAAATATAAAAGTATATATGTTGTTCTAAAATTAAAACATGCCTGTTATCTATATCCATCAATATAATTTATTATGCAATAAAATTAAAATCAATTTAATAAAAGAAAAATTACGGTGTTGCAGTTAACTGATATAACTCGTTATCCAAATGTTTTTCGGTTGTTACTACTTAATATATATATTATCTCATGTTCAGTGTTGTGCACTATATACCTGGTACCTACACTAAACCAAATATCATTGGTTGAGTTAACAATATGCAATAATCAAATTTTAACAAACGAATATTTGTTGAAATAATACAATTTTTACTATTTTAATATATATATATATATTGTTAAATTAATAAAAAAATGTGTTTACAATAACAAATTCATTTTGTAAATTTTACAAAATATACAAGTTATAATTTAATAAAAATAATTCTTAAAATGAATAGGTACAGATTTTATTATTATAATAATATATGTGATTAAATCGAAAAATATTGTGTTTAAATTGACTATTTTGATTAACAAATGGGAGTTTGTACCTCTACGGAGAAGAAATAAAGAAATGAACATAAAATGTTTATAATTCATTTAATAAATTAATGATAAATAAATCTGTATTCAATTGGACAATTTTACCTAAGACATTGATAAAAGATATTGTTAAATCAATAATACGTTTTGTTATTTTACTGTTAAATTAACAAATATCTTATTTCTAAATCAATAAACACTTTATTGGACGTATATTAACAACCATGTTATAAAATTAATCTATATTTTTATTGAAAACACAGATATATTTGGTTCAGTGTATACGAGTGTATATATAGATTGTCGATGCCAATAATTTTTAGGTTGCAAGTTCAATATTATCGAAGAAGTGTGGACTCGGTTAGGATCCCTCCATCCCCCCCCCCATTTGGGTGGGTGCACAACCCGAACTGCATATAACTATATACGGCGGCGTATACCGGGTAAAATGCATCGGTCGCCGGCCGGCCTTTCTCCATGTGTACTACGCGACGTTATAATATACTCTCTTCTCGACTGTTCTCGCGAGGCGTATACACCCCGTTCGCATAAACAACGCGTTTCGTATCGTGCGCTCACACGCGGATACAAAGCATATTATTGCATTATATGTATATATAATGTGTTATATTATATACTTTCACCGCATGCACCGTCGCCGAGTATATATATATATAATATTTTATATATATATATATATATATATATAAATGGTTTATGTATGCACGAGAAATGCGAAATATGTATCAGCGCACGCCCACTATTGTTGAATATATTTTATGTGTACGCATACATACGTCCAAGCCACGCCCTTGCCAAATATTCACTCGGTTAACCGGTTTTTTCTTTTCCTTTCTCCGGACCGGCCGCCGACACAAACCGTTTCTTAGAACGCCGTCAACGGCGGCGACTATATAGCTGTTATTAACAGTTACCTTCAAATAGCGACGGCGGCGGCAATGACGTTTATTAGAAATGCAAAAATATCCTATACATCCGCGTGCATTATCGTCTTATTGCAATATTTTATTTTACCTGTAAAACAGTGTAGCCCGCTTTACGTGAATCTACGAAAAAAAGCCATAGAAAAAAAGACAAATTGTTTTAGTGTGGACTTTACACATAATATAACAAAATAGTGATAAATAGGTATTTTTCAATGTATTTGTTTTCATTTTAAAAATATATCATTTTCAATAATCACAAATATAATACGTACAGATATAATATGTGGTATAGAGCTTATAGTCAGTAATAATCTTTATAATCTTAATTCTCAAATTCTTAATATTGAAAAAATCTTAGTAAAAGTGTATGGTATGTACAATTGCTGTTAAAACATTTGGAATACTTTAATATATGAATAATAATCAGAATCCAAAGATAATACAAAATAATAAATATAATGAAATTATTACCATAGAATACTAACAACTGACTATTAACATTTAATTAATATTATAATATTATCTGTGATAATTTAAAATTATTTATTTATTATACCATTAATTATAATGTGATTGTGCCCATTATATTATATGAGAAATTAATAAAAATACATAGTTATCATTATTTTGTTATATTATGTATAAAATCCAAACTAAAACAATTTCTCTTTTTTTTCCTTGGTTTTTTATTCCGTGGCTTTTTTTCCTATTACCACTTTACGTACGCAATAGGTATGCAACAAGTTAGAGCGACTGTTCAAAAGGGACTAAAAAACGTTTATATATTATATAGGGTCCAAGTGTAGTATCGTGTCTAGAACTAATTTTATGGGCGAGCCACTGAGTTAAATTCAGAAAACTTAGAATAATTTTTCCCATATTCTTACTATAATGGATGAAAATGATTTGAACTATCCATTTGGTAATTTCCAATTGCAGATAACATTGATATAAAACTGGTATTTATTTATTTCTGATGATAATTTCGATCTTTTGACTGTTTTTTTAATGGTTGTAAGGCGTTTGAGTATCTATTTCTATTATTATTTTGATATTTTTTGTACGACAGTCCTGTATTATTTTAATTTTGGATATTTAATAATATACGTAGACGTGTATAAATATATACATATCTATGGTAATATATCATTTGCGCCCTACACGGCCCACCTTCTGGACACGCCACTGTCCAAGTAGTTAGAAATCCCATGAAATTTTACAGAAAATCACCGACTGTTTTATCTTTCAAATATACAAAAGACCGTCATCTACATTTTTTTTTTTTTTTTTTTTACTCTGGATCATTATCTTTTATTCATTATACATTATAGCATTTCTATATGTCCCTATGTAATAGCATTGGGAGTCCTGAAGACTATCCTATTTCTATCCCATATACACTTGACTCCCATCATGGATTCCTATTGATATAGTATCGGATATTCGATAGTGTATGAGAGTCTTGTAGTCCTATATTATATAGGTAACCAAAATATGAGTCCTGAGGACATGAAAATGCCAAACACTGGGTAAGTGCGTGAAGGCCCACGGAATTCATTATCATATCGTAGAGGAATAGATATTACGCAGAACACCAGCTATGACCTAAGTGACCCCCGGTGTTATTAAAAGTATATATAGATATCCGAAAATCTGGTTTTTGGGTGTCATGAAATTATGAAAACTGAACCCCAAAGTCCCCGGCTGGATTAAATATAGAACATTTTAAGAAAATTGAAAATTAAACAATTGATAGACGTTTATCTGCGTTAATTTACAATATAGCAGTTGCTGAATAATGTCGAAATATTTTTTAATCGTGACTTTTGGCGTAATTTCCTAATAAAATTGACAAGACGTCAAGACATCTCTTCATAGGTACTCCTAAGTTCCAATGATATTATTATTATTCAAACGGTCACAACTCACATTATATGGTAAAAAAATTGTTCTAGATCTATGTTCGAATGCGGAGGGTGGATATGTCTATAGGAAAAATGGGATATTATTTTAAAACATTCGTCGTTGTACCACACTATATGTACATCACGCGTGAGTGTGAATTTTCGGTATTAGTTTTTAGAAACGCCCTTTATAATAAGGCAATGTATTTGAAGTTCGGGAACACGTTTATTAGCGCCTTCTCGGCCCGAATGTCGCCTATATATATTATGATGATATTACCACAGCCATATTATAATAATAAATATACATACATATATATATATATATATATATATATATAACAAGCGGTAAACCCATATATAATGTAATATATAGATACTAACTATATTATAATAATATTAGCGAGATGACGGCAAGAAAAAAAAAAAAAAAAAAATTTTTAAAAAATCTATAACACGGCCGTATAGCAATACGTACGTGTACGGTGTAGCATTATATGATATTGTTGTTCGAGAGGCGAAAAAAAAAAGCGAAAAACATATTTTCGGCACCTAAGCAAATATTGTTGAATGCGCGTGGGTGGTATATTATAAAGCTATATGTGCAAACGCGCGCGTACCTCTATACCTCGTATATTTGTATATATATATATCGTATAACCGTTAAATAATAATTGGAGCTTTCGACGCACGACGACGACGTAAATATTCGCAATCACGACGACATATTATTATTATTATTATTATTACAATATAATATTATGTCGAAAGGACGAATATAACGCATCGGGCGGAGGAAAACGCACTCGTACGTCGAATGCATTATTATTATTATTATTATTATTATTATTATTATGAACGCGTATACGACGACCAATATCGCGTTTGTATATATACGTACAGCGGTCGTCAGCGCGCGGGTAAATAAGATGTAATTGAATTTGTATAACGAGCGTCCGCGGAGCGTTATACGAACGGACGCGCGGGCGAGACGAAACATCTTTAAGTCTCGTTTCCGGTATTGTTTTATGAATCAGAATACAATATAATGGGTATAATATACGCGGACGCGGTTTATTTTTTATTTTTTATTTTTTTTTTTTTTTTTACTCATTTTTTAGTCACCTTATCTGTAACGGAAGCAAAACCGGTAGTTATCACTGCGACCATATTTTATAGCTTTACGATATGATATATGTGCACTATATATATATATATATACTACACAATACGTATGTACATTTATATCGTTTACACATACCTATATATAATATATCAGTACTGCTACACAACGGCATGTTAACGGGAATCTGTTCCAGAAGACCAGAAGAGGATCAAATCGTTTAAAACGCACTCGTTGTATATGTAATATATATATAGTTACAAAAATACGAGTGATCCGCCGCGTGTGCATTACGCATGAAACGCGCTGCGGAACGTAACTCGAGGTGAAAAACAATATGGAATTTTTTTATTTTTATTTTTTTTTTCAAAATGTGTACAATCACCGTGGTAATAATGTATTGTGTATATTGATATATCTGCAATGTCTGCATGTACGAAAAACGCGGTTATGGTCAATTTTATATATATTTTTTTTTTTAATCGAAAATGAATGTTACAACTAATGTTTTCTATATATATATACACACCTAATGATAATAATTAATATGCCATTTGTATATCACCAGAAATAATTAATTTAACAAAAAAAAAAAAACGTCTCTTATTATTAGTCATAATAACGACTGATTTCACTTCCAACTATATATTTCCTATAAAAGAAAAAAAAAAATTTAATAACCGCAATTACGATATCGACATTTATATTTAATATACGACATCGAAGAACAATGGAACGCGCGTAGAAAATCAAAAGGCGTTTAATTATATGTACCTACTTTTATCCTGAAAATGTTTAATTATTTTGCAATTACTGCTTTTGCACTTTTGCAGTAATGAAAATGAAAGTACCTAAATGTGATGAAAAAAACGCACCAAATTACTGTCAATTGTGATTCTATAATAAATGTACTGTAGGCTATACCTACCAACTTTAAAAAAATATATAATATAAACGTGCACATAATAATATGAAGTATTATATTGCGGCCAATTTGCTACGGATAAACAAATTAATTAGTCAGCTATTGTTACACTTGAAAAATAATGTATAAAAGTAATTACTTAAAGTATATACTTGGAAACATCTCTAATTATATAATATATATATGTATATATATATAAATAGAGATAAGTTACGTGGATAATACGAGATATATAATTAAATGTTATAAGGAGCGAGAAAATAGAATATACTCGTAGTATCTGCACATTTAAAAAAAACGCTCAAGAAATATATTATTGGTGCCAATGTATATTATTATATTAAAGCACGTGTTTCGATCGTATCCGATTTGAACTTTATCGGTCCTGATGATGCAGATAATAGAATATACAGCTATATACACGTAATAATATAATATGCTGAACAATAATAACTGCAGTTACCGATAATAATATACGCGTAAACTTTATTCGTAAATTGAAAAAACAATGCTTCCTGATATATAAATACATTTTTGATGAGTAACAATTATTATTACATAATGTATGTTTATATTAATTTAAAATGAACGAGTTTAATTTACCTATATATATATATATAAGTATATATACCTATATACTTAATATTATGTTTGATAATAATATGCACAGTTGAATTTGGCAATATCAATATATAACTATATTATTTCTCGATTATAATAATGAAAAACAATTTTTCCACTCACTATACACAATATATTATTCAATTGGAAACATTATAATACTATATTATATACGTCACTGTAAAAAAAAATTCATGTTTTCATACATTATGTACATTATATGGTACTGTCTGCAGTATGCTATTATAATATGTACCCGTCCTTTTTGTAATTATCAATTATTATCATTATCATAAGCACACCGTAAACAATTATTCAGAGGGGCCAATCGCGAATATATATATATATATATATTATTATATATATATATATAATATATATACGCATATAATGCCCAACTAGTTTTCAGTTGAATTAATCAAATATACCGTACGGATTTTTATCAAACGTAATAGCAGTAGTGTTCTAAATGTGCTAATTAATGATATAAAAAATAAAATAAAATACATTTTCCGAAAAAAAAAAAAAGAAAAAAAAAACCAATTCCTTCGGCCGGAAACCAGGCATATATACCGTTATACCGTTGCGACCACATTTTTTGGTTGCCATGAATATGCGGGCGGTCGTTTAATGAGAGGTTGTAAAAAGCTATATACTATATGTCTAGTTGAAATGTACACCATACATGCGCACGAAATCTTTTAGCTTATACATTTTTGATTAATTTTCAAAAAATGAAAAACACTACATTTTTTTGACATCGTTTTTTTATATCGTAATAAAAATATATTAGTTATACCTACCGTACGTGTATATAGGTGGTGATAATTTAATAAATATGATATACCGTATACTTTTCTCTCAAAATTTGAAATAACCATAAAATCCTTATTCTTCTAGTTCCTTATTTATCCTAGTTAAATTTGATTTTGTAAGTTTTTATATGAGACGGACATTTTTTGTACATTAAATCTAATTAGTTGAAACTACATATTAATTATCAATTAAATATTAATTGTATGTGAATGCTTAAAAAATCAAATCAACTATAAATTGTAAAGCTATTAGTACTGTAGTTGACATTATTCTCTAAAAATGTAATTAATTAAAGTACCTACCTATACCTACCTATTTCATATTTGAAAATATATTAGTAATGCCAATATCTAATATACCTAACATAAAATATTTTATTTTAGATTATTAATTTCAAAACGAACATTTAATAAATTATTCCAATAATATAAAGTAGGTAATATTATATTATATAATAGGTACCTGCAACCTACTTATAATCGTTATTTATTAATTGTAAAATAATTATAATTAACTTATTATATATCCAAAGTAAGAATGCAAGATATACCTACCCCAAGAAAATTGTATACATGTGTAGAGGTAATAACTAATAAATGAAAATCGTGTATTTTAAATTATACGTGAGAATGCAAAATTGATGAAAAAATATAGGTATGTACAATAAATAGATATTTAACAACTTTTGTATTGAATATCTTAACAGTTAAAATTTTAATGTTATGAAATGAATATAACATGAATGAAAAAATGGATAAATATTATTTATATTCATACTATATAAAATAATAATCAATTAGGTATAATTTAAAGAAAAAATATTGAAGATAAAAACCGTTTGAAAATAAATCTGGAAATAATAATATTAATACTGACAAACCACCAATTTTTTCAACTTTTTATGTATTTATAAATTTGACACTATTCAATAATATAATAATAAATTCCACAAAGAGAATGTGCTATAATCTCTTTATAAACCGGATTATTCAAAGCGAACACTTATGTAAGTAATTTTACATTACCATAACCAGTCATAATTGTATATATTATATATATTAGTATTTATTTTCTGTGTACAATATTAATATTACCCCCATTCCTATATTGATATTAAAATTTATACTTTATTTTTAAACTAAATTGACATAACATTTCCAGGATTTTTAAATAAAATTTGAATATCACCTTCAGACGAAATGTAATGCTATTCAGTTTACATACCTAATTATTATTTTTTATTCTTGTACACATATTTTCATACTACGAGCATTTACTTTCAATCATTTAATCACCAAAGTAGATTTATGAGTTGTTCGAAATAATAAATTTATTATAATAACGTTTATGATAATATAATATTGTTTTATGAATGTTACTTATTGCTGTGATTGTCTCGAACAGTCGAACCAAGTATAAAATGAAAATTGTTTGATAACGGCATTTATAGCTCCTATTATTATAAGTAATATAGTTAATATACCTATAAATTATTAGTTATTACCAGTAAAACCATAAAATTTATTAGAAATGTCTGTGTAATAATAATGTAAGGCACACGAACGTTTCACATAGTATACAAGATGTAAAATTTCTATAATTAGTTGGCCACAATCGTGAATGGGTGGGAAAAAAACATTAAAAAAAAAACCATAATATATTCAGCTTAACTCATAAGTCATAACCGTAATTATTAAAAAAAAAAAAATTATAACGATGTATAATAATATAATTGTTGTAGAATGTAGGTGAATAGTAATTTCGTATTCATAAACTTTTTTTGAGATATTATAAACAATATGATTCTGCTGTTCCTGTGACCACCAATTAGATAACTAATATTTCGCGTAATAATCTCATATCCAACTATATTGATCACATTTTATTGGTCAAAGGGTATTTCCCCAACCCTAAATCATTTTAGATTTTGAGCTAAATGATGAATGTATTAGTTTTATAATGATGTGTTTTTTTTATGTCTATATATTTTTTGGGGTAGAAGGAGTTTTGGAGCAAAGAGCTTTTTTATACATAGTAAATTGATTCTAATTGATACTTCAAAGCGATAAATTTTCGATTTGCCTAGTAGTTTCTTTGAGCATAAATAATAACTATCTAAATATTTTATTAATATAGGAGAAATAACAAAATAACAGAATCAATGGAATGCAATGATTTATATTTTGTTTGCGAGTTAAAATAATAACAATACACTATCCTGTCCGAAGACCGAAAAGACGATGGACTAACTTCAACCATATAGACATCTGGAGGACTTTTTAAAATTATATTTTACATTACTCGACCTAATTTGTTATATAATTAATATAACATATTTAAACATTTAATGAAACTGTACAGGCTTATACTCCACTCCCCCAAAAAATCTAGCTCTGAATCCACCATTGTTCAATATAGTATTGAAATATGAGTGTATAACAAGCAGTAGTTATAAAAATAATGTGGTATGATCGATGAATGATAATGAATGAATAATGTCTTATGTGTATAACATAATATTATATATACGAGTAGATAGTTGTGTTGTGATACTTTTATAAAACATACTTTTCTTTACGCATGCGAATAATGTGTAAAATATGTAAAATAATAATAATATAGATATAATAAATTAATGAATAATATGTACGTAGTAATAATAGTATGTAGTTATTGATATATAAATCAATATAGTATAAAAATCTCAAAATATTTCTTTGATATCAAAGATTTGTTATCACAGTATTAAATAATAAATAATGATTAATAATAATATTAGATAATAAGTCAGTAGGCAGAGTTGGAAGAACTTTGCTCATCATAACATTTAGTGTAAGTGATGAATTTAAATTAATGATAAATCATTTAATTTAATAAAAACGATAGAATCTCAGTGTTATAAATAATTAATGAATAGTAAAATAGGTAACCAGGCCACTGTATTTATCATTTTTCGATTTATAACGATTATGCGGTACATATTATAATAAATTATAATAGTTTTCCTGTACGCTTAAGAAAAAATTTAAATATTTAAAAATTATCTGATAAAAGTACGCTATTTAGAACTTCTAACTCAAATCATAGTAACTGTTTTCCTAAAATAAAATAAACATCATTGTAATTTGTAAAACTAAGAGATTCTTCACTCCAATGTATAGAATATACATTTTTCGTCTGGAGAACATAAGAAAATAACGATCGTCACGGATAAAAAAAGCCATATAAATATTAGATAATATTATAATATATTTTTATATATTATATATTATAATTCTTGAAAATCGTAAAATTAAAGTATAAAAATATCATAATATTATAGCAGAATGAAGGTCATATAGTGGTTGTCTAACGCAGTCTAGACGCCGCATCGTCTAGACACTAGGACCAAGACGGTTTTAAAATTAAAAACGGAACTAATTCTGACTGGTGTGCCGATAATTTTCTCGTCTGGTGATTGGCAAGCATACCTATTCGTTTTAAACGGGTTTTTGTTTTCTCGATTGTTCGAAATTTTGGAAAATTCTTAAGCGATCTTTAAGAGGACGTCGCACCCGCATTTGTTGTCTCCGTCCATCTAATAGGCAATATATAGCAAAATATTACACTACGCAAAACAATAATTGTGGTGTCTACGTTAAAATTAGAGTTAAAACACTTATTACCAATTTTAAAAAGGAGAATATTTTCTAGAAAATGACATATCCTTTTTGTAAAAAAAAAAGGAAAACTTAAAACGCTGTAACTTCTTTGATACACAATATTTTACACAAAGGACATGTTATTTCCTAGAAAATATTCTTCTTTTTAAAATTGGTTATAGGTGTTTTAACTCTAATGTGGACTTAGACACCACATTTATTGTTTTGCGTAGTGTAATCTTGCTATGTTGCCCAATAGATAGACGGAGAGACTGCAAATGCGGGTGCGACATCCTCTTAAAATAATAGTAAACTATTGCCTACATATATAGTATAGCCGACGGGTCGTCGGAATACTCGATGATAACGGTTGTCGCGGGAATCGCCAGACGCATTTTATTGCAGATCCGAACGATTTAAGGAGCGAGCACATACTAGGTCCGTTCAGTTCAGTTAATTCTCATTCAGTTGAGTACGAACTATATTATAATAAGCTTATGAATATATGACCTAGCGCCCACTGCATCCGTTCAGTTCAGTTTTCTTATCTTCCGTCCATATCAGTTCAGTCTGACATGTCTCGACTAGCAAAAATGACTGAAGACAGACGCCAAAACGTGATAAAAATACATATGATAATATGGTTTCCTACAACCTGCAGTTTGTTGTTGCTTGATAAAAGTTGATATAATATAATATTTTGATGTGTGCCAGTTCGTTTTTAGATGTGATGCGTGTCACTTCTATTGTGTACGAATGTGTATAATAACAAAATTAAAGTTTATTTAAAAAATTTAATTAAGTTAAAAAAAAGTGGTTTATAAAAATGATAATAATAATAGTGATAATAATTTTAACGGAACGGAAAGGACTGATGCAATGTGCGACCAACGTATTATTTTTCGCTGATCCATCACAAATAGAATGCGATCGAACTGAACTGAACTGAACTGAACTGAACGGACCCAGTATGTGCCCGCTCTTTAAGTCGTCCGAACCCGTGTGGATCGGGTTCTAAAACTTAACGCGTTATAGTTAGTATAACCAGGACCATCCTTAGGGGTGAGGGAGAGATACTCCCCACTTTGGGGAAATAAATCGGCAACTAGTTTGTAAATTTCCTAAATCACTTATGACCTTTTTCCCCCCCTTTTTTTTTTATCCCTCTTCTTATCTCCCCCCCCCCCCCCGGTCAACTTGTTTAAATATTTTTTTGGCGTATAACGGCGGATTTACACCGCGGTATATACAAACATGTATTCGAACGTCGACAAATCCGTTTATTATCATGTTTACATTAGAAAAAAAAAATGTGTTCATCGAACAATAATCGTTACGGATATTGGAGTATATAATATGCACATATATATATATATATATATATACATTTATCGTATACATATATAATATATAGTATATAACACACACACATTTATATATTATGTGTATAATATTATAATTTATATGTGTGTGTGTGTGTGTGTGTGTGTGAACGGGCGCGTATACGTTCAAGGACAAGTTTTAGCGATACCGCGAGTGAGCGTTTTGAACGGCAGTGAGTAGGGAGAAGGGCGGGGTGAACGAACAGCAAGGAACGGAAGGAAGTCACTGTAGGTCATTCACACCTGTCGAATATAATATTACGTATTTCGATATATTACTGTAGTTTTTTTTTACACATCTATACATATTTGTATATACTATATATATATATATATATAAATACATTATATATATATATATACATATAGGTACATGGGCCGCCGAACTTGGTTCATTCAGAACTGGTGTTTTCACGCACGCGCATTGTGCAGCGGCATCGTTGCAACGCGCATACCGGGCCGCGGGTCAACGGGGCGGCCGCATTCCCGTCAACATTCCAGGAGTGCCGTGCGCGGAGCGGTGTGTCCGCCGCCGCCGCCGCCGCCGGTGCCGCCGCGGTCGTCTACCGCCGAGCGCCCCCGAAGGCGACAGGAGTCCGCAGCGGTATATTTCTTTCCCTCCCATCGAGACCCTAACCCTTGGGCCACTGCAGCCCGTCGTAATTATTATCTTGTTTCCTCGGTCCCGGCCGGGGTTTTTTCGGGGATTTCGTATACAATGTGTACACGGAATCCCCGCTGGTTTAAGAGCGGAAAAGAGACTCGGGTAGTAAAAACGGTTCCACCGTATTTCCATTAACCGGCGGCCCGAAAATTTAACTCGTGTCCGGTCAAACATTGTCAGACTATGACACTATTTTAATGCACTTCGCGTATAGAAAACGATTATTATCCAATAACCCACCCATCTACAGTGTCTGGAGATTTCAGATATAAGATTCGTCGTAATAACAACAACAATATAATATGGTCTCGCCTTTTTTTTTTTTTTTTTTTTTTTTTTTAGGAATGCCGATTTTACGTTAGGTATGTGTTCCAGGGGGATGCGTTTCGTCGTTAACTTCTTTTTCGCATAATTTACGGTGTACATGTTCAGATTTGTTTGGTTGGTAATTTTGAGCAAAAGATCAAAATTCAAAGGCCAAAATATAGTACGCTTGGTTGTTATTTTAGTACATCGTAGTATTGTAGTACCTATAGTAGGTATTATTTAAATACCTATTCTTATAAATTGTGTAAAAATAAAAATATGAAAAGAAAACTCTATATGGTCGGCACAGTTTATTATTGAATAGTGTCTTTACTTCTTTCGATATCGAAGTAAAAATTCAATAACAATTTTGGAGTAATTATGACGTCCATGACACTATGAATTTTAAATCATATTCTTAAAATATTAGACAAGAAAATCGTTGATACATTGTGGAGTATACTTATTAATTAAATATGGTAATTTTCATTGATTATTTGCGATATAAAATAATAATTTCAACTGTTAAGTTATAAATATTGTTATTTATTAGATTTCAATAATGTAGTAGATTACCCATATGGACCATTTAAAATTTTTTAATTACAAATTATAACACAGAATATTTTAATATAATGTTTTTTTCTAAGCAGGAGACCGTTTTTGCGGGGCCCTAAGCAATTGCTTTTGTTGTATTGCCCTTCTGCCGACCCTGCATATTATATATTTTGTGCATGCATATTTTTCTTATGTAAAAGTTGGGTGAGTGCATTTATATTATACGTTAACGTCCAATGTCCAGTCAGGAAACGCCACTGGTCTACCTACCTATCTAATGTAGCATATAATATGACACCAAATAAAAATATAATCAACATTATGTAATCATTATACTAAAGCCCAATATTCGTAGATTTATATATTATAGTGACAATTACTAAAATATCCCAAGGGGCAATAGCTTCTTTGTCTCCCCCTCGCGGGCGCCCTGAAAACATAAATAATGGTCATTGGTCGTCTAAATAATACTGTATACCTATTCGTGTACACCATAATGTGTAATAATCATACAAAAGCCTGTATAGGTACCTATACTACTTGTTTTATATGTAAATAATTTATAATTAGTAAATTAGTAATATGTTCAACATATATTTGCGTGTCTGTGCAGTCTGTGGACATTCAGTACTAATGTCTGATAATATTTACTATGTAGACAAGTTCACAACTCTACAGACAGTTAAGGTACAACTATACCAGAGTTGAAAAGTATTTCTCTGCATAATATACATAATAGGTATGCTCACGGATTGTTATGTAACCATTATTTTCAGCAATTTATGAATACCTAGTAAGAGTTTATTCATTCAGTATTTCAGTCTAAAATAAAATAGATACATATAAAATGTTTAAATGTTTTAAATGCGTCCATTTAATAAAAAAAATGTGACAACGTCCATTATATTCTGTACGTTTTCAGCTAATTTTAAAACCAGATATAATATTATATCCTTTGAATATTAACCTTTTAGAGATGACACCGAACCCACTGAAAACCGTGTTTTTTTTTTATTACAAACGATTTTCAATAAAATAAGGTATTTAGTAACATTATATCACCACTGCCGAGCACACATCATTGACCACTATTGTAATATACTTCTTTACCTATGTATTTTTAAATAAATGTAATTTTCATGAGTAGGTATATAAGTATTAACAATATTATTTCTACTTAAATATTTTCGAAATTATTTCATTAAATTAAATTACAAGTAAAATATATTTATTATTTTCTTTAACAATGCATGTACATAAAACCATTAGGTATATTGTATACCTATAGATATCAAAAAATAACTCAATGATTATTCAATTATTGTTATACTTTATTGCAGGTATTATTGCATATATTTGAAATACATTTTGAAGAATTTAAGGTATTTTGTGTTATCTCAAAATACTTTAAATTCTATGTTAATTCTATATTTAAATAGTCCAGTAGGTAAAAGTATATTTGTATATAAGGTGTTTCATTAATGATTACCATTAATGTGAATACACTCTCTTTGTACATTGAAAAATGGAAAAAAAAATTAAGACTTTCCATTTTGCTAATTGAATAATGTCCAAAACTAAAAATAACCTACACTACATGAATTTTTGCAAAATTCTAACCTAAAACCGTCATTTTTCCTATATCAAAATTGTACCTTTAGACACCAAATGGCGCCATCGGTGCATTACAAAATTATAATCATGGTGTGACACATTAATTCCTATAATTGTAATTCAAATTTATTAGTGATATTTGTATTTTAATTACTGATTAATTTCCTTATTTATTTATTTTTACATAAAAACTAATTTTTCCATGTAAATCTTGAAAATCCTTTTTTGTTATTCCATAAACAAAAGTAATTTCCATAATTATTAACCATAATTAGTTTTTTTGGTCAAAAATGAACTAAAGTTAAACACATTTTTCGGTCCACCAAACGTCACAAGTTTATGAGTGAAAAAATTATAACATGAATTTTGTCTGGAAAAACTCAACTGATAACTACTGATTACCGAATATAAGGTTTTGATTACAATGTTGACCATTATTTGCGGTCCGCTAATTTTTAGCGATCACAGTTTTGTCTAAATGAGGTCGATCATCATTATCCATTGACCATAATTCCCCGCATTCTCCCCTAGACCCTACACCTAGATACTAAGGTGCCTATATTAGATATATTACTAAATACCATTATATTAAGTGTACCTATATACTTAAAACGCTTATAATTATATACATATTTTATGTATACATTTCTACTCTACTAATTCAAAGATTAAAAAGTATTCTATATTTAGATTTAAGAGACAGTTTTCCACAAAAAAAAAAAAACAATTTTATCAACAAATACAATTAAAAAAATGTTAAATCTTAAAAATTAGTCCCAACAATAATGATTTTCAAATAAAATAATATCTTAACCAATAAATAAAAATATCTATAAAATGATTATTTATAACATTGTGAAAAAAATTCATTTAATAAAAATATTGCATCAAGATATAACGATTAATATGCCAGTACCGACGTATAGTATCACATAAATGCATTACGGATTAAATTCGACATTACAATAATTGCGTTCTATAACATTTTCTGACTTCACGATAATTATTGCAGTGTCCAATCATTTCTTAATACTATATTATATGAAATGTATAGGTATACATATATTTTGTTTTGTAACTTTTGTGAGTACGAATTGGTAATACGAAGAGGGTTGGTGTAAGTGAAAAGGATGCGGGATGCATGAGGAGTGAAAGTTCCTCAACTAGGACTAGGTGGCAGATTTAAAATAGTTGAAAGGAAAGATGAAAACGAAGAAAAAGATTACGAGTACGAATTAAATCAACAAATAAATTTAAAACTAACTTAATTTTTAATCTTACCTATACTTAATACAACAGGAATAATATTGATAAATTATAAAATGTTCTGCATTATACAAGTCTACAAAACATGACCGTAAATGTCATTATATAAGGGTTATTACATACGCATTATATTATAATATGTTACTCTTTTAAAATATAATAATTTAACACTAGAAGGACACAATATATTCGTGTATAATTATTTTTCGGTGGGACGCTAACTCGTGTACATAAAATTCCGTCGGAACGCCATTTATAATATATAACTGCCAAGTTATGTAATTACTTGATAATCAAGAAACTCTTAGCTTTTATGTTTTACTAGGCAATTAAATACAAATATAGTGGCAATATAACAATAAGAATTAAACAGATCTATAACATATTGTAGTATATTTTGTTTATTTATTTAATTTTATTCTATACCTTCCGATTTACTATTTTATATTTTGAAACCATTTATTTTGAATATAGAAACTAATATATTAGGTATATGTTTAAAATATTGATTATATTTATATAATATGAGTATCGATTATATACTACTTGTAGTTTGTACCTGTATATATACATATATATATATATATATATATATAATTATTATAATTAATAAGGTTAAGGTATATATTATTATGTAATTAAGTAAAATAATTAAAAAATTTACCTAATTTATATATATTATATTTTATTGGAAACTATTATATCTATTGAAAAATCTAATTGGAAAACCATTCGTACAATTGATTTATAATTTGTGCTGTATTTTGATTATCATGTTCAGGGTTGGTCAGTATCACAGATACATGTATCTTTGATACGTATATCAAACATACAATTGTATTTTATATCATGTATCTAGATAAATTGTTTTCAGTATCTTATACAAAATATATAAAATAGTTAAAAATCGAATTATAAAGTCCATAATTACATTTAAAAATGTATTTCTTCCTATTTCATATTATAAAAGTAAAACAATCGTTTTGATATTTGTTGTTGAATGTTAATATTGAGACTAACCTGCGATTTATCTATTCTAGATTTTCATGCTTGAATTTCATTAAACTATTGCGTTACTAAATAATGAAAAATACATATAAAATATAATTTTATAATTATATATGAAATAAACTTAACACTTGTGACTGAAGTACTATAAAATATTTTAATTAAAAATGTTACCTATTATTTTTATTTTATCTTTCAAATATAAATTTTTTATATAATAAGGGTAATATTTTGAATAAAATTTTAATAGGATAACATTTATTTTAATTGATTTCATTTGAATTAATTTGATGTAGCTATGTACATATATATGTATATTTTTTTATATGATTCTATAATGTAATATATTTTATTTGTATATTGTTATTAATAATTTTTTTGAGAAATATTTAACATAACATAAATATTTTTTGGTAAAATTGTAATTATATTTTTTAGAGCATATTGTACCTATCTTATATCTTTTCTACAAACGAAATGTATCATGTATCTTGTATTAAGATACACTAAATGAATTATCATATATCATGTATCAAAATACTCTTTTGCCCAACTTTGATAATGTTAAAGTATTTTATACCTACTTAAAATACACAATGTGGTATTATGTAATTGTCCATCCCCACAGGTTATACCAAATTTTAGTTTCAAAAAATAACTATTATCTATATAAAATGTTATTTCCTTGTTGTGGTAATTGTTTATTAAAATAATTTCGAATTTATATAGGTACTCTATATAAAACTAATTCAATAGATCTATATCTATGTTCCTTTTACATAATATTATAAAATGAAACGAAATATTGAAGAACAAGATTTAGTTATAGTTTTGCATATTAATATTATATTTGTAACAGTTTGCGAAAATTGTTTTAAAATTAATTTTTTAACTGTTATCTTATAAAATGTCTCTACGTGGACGAGATTGAAGATAATATGATGCTAATAATGAACATGATAATTATTATATGATTGATAACCACAGCTAATAATAATAATAATAATGTATTTAATGTTATGCATGTAGTTAAAACAATTTTATTAAATATTCAAGAAACTCCCACGCCTTCAAGATTATTATTATTCACCTTGACATTATATAGAAAGTATTTCCGAATGTTTATTTGCTATACATTAATATAACTATGAACATAAAAACATACAATTATATTTCTTAAACATCTATATAATATTATAGTATATTTAATAGATATTATTTAATATTTTACACTTTTATTAAATAATGATTTGCAGTATATACTAGTGCCTACAAAATTGTTTAAGTAATTTGTATAAATGTATAATAATAATAATAATAATATAGGTGATACGAAAGAAATCTATATTACATATAAACATATTTTGTAGGTATTTTGTAGGTGTGTGTTCTACTAAACAATAATTATTTTATCATTTTAAAATAATTTGTCATTTTGAAATTTGCATTTTTACTGATGTATTACAATTTATAATCTATAGTAATATTATTGCGTCGATGACATTGTGTTGTGTTATTATTTCCCGTCCATTCAAAACATTTTCAACTATATTCTATTTTAATCTTGATTCCAAAATAAGGTCAGCGGATATAGAATTTTGTTTATGAAAAAAAAAAAAAAAAAATGTAAAAAAACAAAACAAAATCATCAACACAAAAACACAATTATATTATGATAGCTAGAGTGTGTGAAATTCGCTCGCGTTTTGAAAGACTACAAAAACTACCTACTACAATACTATACCGGTGCAACGGTGGCGGTAAGTTGCGCCATCGACGGGCTATACGGTTTTTAGACATGGTGCGGTTGGGAGCTTCTCATCTGTGACCCGTTTTTACACGCCATTGAGTTCAGGTTTTCGTTTTCCTTAAAAATATAATTTACGTAAGAGACGTTTGTAACTGCAACGTGCAGAAAAACATTTTTCGGATATACGTACCTACGGACTATGGCTACGAGTAAAATTGTATTTTGTCTATTTATACGAAGAAAATATAGGTAATATATACCTCCTTGTATCATTGCGTTGGTCACAATTGCCACGGAGAAAATATCCGATAACTACAATATTATTATACATTGAAGATAAATTATTGTACATGGCTCCAGAACAGATTTAGGAATTAGCCCATGAATGAAGGGATAATTTTTTAATAATGCCATCTTATTATATTTATTAATGCGTGGAAAATTATATATGATAAGTATATAATACAATTGTTACTTATTAGATTTAAGGGAGTAACTTATTATACTTCCCCTTTCCGACTGGATCTTGCACCACTGCAGTCGAATACAGACAATTGCAATGTGACGGAGTGCAGTTGTTATAGGTACCGCTACTTATAAATTCTTGGAAGAATAGTCATATGTATGTAAGGGTGATTACTGCTTGAACACGGGTTCATTTATCAATGATAAATTCATTGAGAGAGTAGATTTTATAAATACTGAGCTATATATGTTGACTTGAGCACATAATGAAGTAACGGTACCTGTACTATACGAGTATATACTTCGAATGTTACCACTGTTCGTTTTAATAAATTCAATTAATTCTATAATCTGACAGAAGATTTTATTCGAACATTATTAAAAAAACGTGTTGCTCTATGATGAGCCATGCCGTAAAAAAAAACAACAATTTCAACGTTGAATATTGAATCGGGTTTCAGGTGAAATTCAAATGAAACAATTTATTTTTAGCAATAATTTATAAAAACCACCCAAACCAGTACATTTGAATAGAGGCCAAAAATATACGATCTTTGACGAAACATGAACATAATAATATAATCTTATAACTAACACGCGATTAATTACTAGGTATTCCACTGTTATTATTACATCTAATAGTTTGCATGACTTATTTTGAAATTCAATAATTCTTAATAATAATTCAATAATTTTTATCAAGATCAGGACTAAAAAGCATACTTAACGCATAAGACCTGTTTAATTTTACTGTCAATATACAAATATTTTTATGGGTTTACATCTAAACGAAGAATCCTTTATCGAAATCTAATATTGATTTTAAGGTAGGTTAATAACGGATAATAAATAGCTAGTAATTATATGCTTATACGAAAAAAATTCGAAAAATTCGAAAGAGCCTTTCGTCGTGTGACCAATCGTCGATCATTATAAAATAATAGTATCTTGTCTAATGATAAAAAAAAAATAATAATAATAATAATAATGAGTAATTGTACCTCCTACCTATACTAAACGATTTTAGGGATATCTATAACGGATCCAAGATTCGCGGTGGCCCGGGCCAAGGTCGTATCCACACCCGGAAACGCAAGTCGCCCACTCTCGTTTACAAGTGCGTATATAATATAACCCAAGACACATTCACCCTCCACGACCGACTGAGAGATCCTTTCACATTTTTACACGTGTACACACACACACACACACACACACACACACACACACACACACATAAGTTGCCGGTCCGCGATTGCAATGCCCGTTTGTCTCACTCTACTGGTCTTTCACCGGTAGGTATACCTTTCACTTTGACTGCCTTTCACCGGCATGGAATTGGCAAGCTTTTTCATGCATCTATAAAGACACCCTTTCTCACATGCCATTATAATGCAGACACGGTCACGATTGAAGTCTAGGCCACCGAAGTCTCGTGGGAATGGATTTTCTCATTTATTATTGTTTATGTTTTTTTTTTTGCCCCTCCTTCCGCGCACATACACACACATATTCACCCTCATCCCCCCTTTATGAAAATTAATAGAAAATTTAAAAAAAATTACAGACAGTATAAGGTATCATGTCTATACTACAACGACAATACCTAAATGATCAATTTTTTTTTAATATAAAGCTTTCACTATGATAAATTAATATAATATGTATACCTAAACTGAAATTCATCCTTTAAGGCTCGTCTAAGTATTCTACTGTGACAGTGTACAGTAATTAATCGATATTCAATTGATTCGAATTTTAAGCATACCTGTAGGTACAGTATACAACTCAATGTATAACATGAGTTATTTGAAATATTAAGATGCTAGACTGTATAGACAATAGTCTCATAATCTATCGACTTTATAGGATTACTTGCTTGTATTTTTTACGAGTGTTGTTTGTTTTATATTCTGATTCTCGATTAAATGAATGGATATGGGTAATCCGTTTTAACTCAATTTCTTAAATTCGTAGAAAGAAATAATAGATTTTTTTGTTGAACACCCACAACGTACATTATACATTTTATATTAACGTTATTGTCAACAAAGATTCTAAAACTTCTGAAAAGAAAATATAATTTATTTGTACTATCAACAATGACCTATCAAAATTTCTGCCAACGCTTTTTCATTTTTGTGACTAGATTAATTTATATATACATATAGATAGTATATAATAATGTATAAATTGTTCTATCGTTTCTCTATACTGACTCTTACATACTTTCTAGAAGTCGATTATCATATCTCGATTTTATTATAATTGCAAAGTCGCATAAAAAATATATATCAATAATATATTTGTGGCCTATAAATATATATATATTATATTATATGATTAAAAATATTAAATTGTTACAATTTATATGAAAAATGACAGATTTTCCATAACGTGTAATAATTAATAATCATTTGTCATAATTAATTTCCTGTTGAAATAATAATAAACCAATATTCATGATACATGTATTTGTTAGACTAAATCAACAGGTGCGCGATTGTTTGAAAAATTAGAGCAAGTGTTTTTATGAACAGAAAAAAACGTGCAAACGCGATCGTAAAAAGCATAAATAATAAAAATGTATATGCACGTGGCTTATCGAACTGTATTGTACTTAAAACATTTCCACTTAACCGTCTATTAAAAATCTAAATGGCTAATGAGGTAATTCTGTTATTGCGAAATACGCGTTTATTCTATGAACTTTGAAACATAAAATATAAAATAGTAATTATGAATTAAACGTAAGGATTAATATTCTTTTATACATAAATGTCCTAAAAATAAGGCATTATTTAATTATGCATTTCGATAATTTCCTATAAACACTAAAAATAATCACTAGTAAAAACATATATTAATATCTACTCGTAAAAAATATACTCTACATCGATTTAAATAAATGATTGATTGTTGTTACGCAAAGACTATACATATATTATGCTACATTTAAAGCTGTTGAGTATATTTTTATTTAAATAATTGAGTTGTTCTTTTTGAATAATTTTAAAAATATATTTGTCCTCGCAAAATTTATCAAGACATTACGTTTTTATTAGGTATATGTAGAATGTAGATACCTACTGATTAAAGAAAAAAAGAAAATTAATTTTAATTATTCATGATAATGAAACTTAAATATGTTTATAATTAAGTGGAGAATAATTAACTGGTAATTGGCGAAAATATAATTACGAGACACTGTAAATTAGTTCATAAAATGAATACATTACAATTTAAATAAAATGCTCAACTCTAGGCAAACGAAAAATCTAATAATGTACCTATACAGTATACAGCATACAATATACATTATACGAGTATATTATTATATTAATGATACGCGTTTATAATAACAGAATGCATTATAACTTATAAGTACCTATAATACAGACTTTTCGATTTCTTATATATGAAAATTAATTTTCGTCTCCATGATAACGAATAGATAATGAGATAATCCCTTTTACTCCGCATGTTTATTATACATGAATAACATATTATCATAAAGTGGCCATGCATGCTCACGCATCCCTTTAAATTACATAGGAAATGGGTACCTACTACCCATAATATGGTTACATCTGTCATTTCTGAACTTAATCACATTATATCTATGTAATGTATATAATACTGAAACCGACATTGATAATAGCATTATTATAAACGATAAACGTCGTCGAAAAACTATACAATGTTTAAAAAAATTAAGTTTAATACATATAAAAATACAAAAACATTTTGAATATTAAAAACTGTTACTTAATCATTTATTCATTTTTTTATGATAATATTTGTTACTTCAAATGATATACCTACTACGTAATGAAAATTACATTATACATGTGTACGCATTTTACGAAAAACGGTAAAAAGTGATGAAAAAAAAAATGTACGTTAGTATAACACTACACTGCAGTACCTATATTATATACAACTATATTTTAAAACAATGTTGTTCGTCGTTAACACATATTTTAATGCGAACATTTTGTTTTATTTGCATGCACTATTTGTGTCAATATTGAAACTAATTTGTATTATGACATAATACACATTTGTATAATATTGTAATTTGTAAATTGTAACTAACCCCTTTTAAGTCACAGTCGGTTAACGATTTACAAACCTGAAGGCTAAAATATATATACGGTTTTTAATGGGGGGTTTAGTGATTTTTAGAAATATTTATATTTAAAAAAAAAACGAATTCAACTACATGGACAATTTACAAAAAACTGCAATAACGTATTATATTTTTCACATCAAATACTCGATTGATCGTCATTAAAACAACAAATTTGATCGAAAGAACTTTTTTTTATTAAGCATAAGTATCTATATATTAATAGTATACCATATTCACAACCTAAACCAATACTTGAATCTTGAAATTTTTTTACTGAAATACTATTTTCATTGTACACATTGTGAACCTCTTCAAGAGACGTAGATGGAGGGGTGTACAAGTGATTCTCATTATTCTCAGTATATATGGGTTATACGTCGCGTCATAGTAATACATAATATGTTTAGTAATTTTTTAAAAGACATCCTATTTATTTAACACTTTACTATAATAATCACAGAGAACATATTTCTGAGAATATTCGTGTTAAAAGCAAATTATTACAGTTCATCGACGGTTGAGTATACACTCGTATATTACTTTTAACCTATGATATCCACGGACAAATAGGTATATATAAACACGTGACTATATACGCAAATATTATAATGAAATCATAGGCATATAGATACAACAATAATATATAGTATAATCCTTTTAAATAATAGAAATGATGATTCAACAACGATCATAGAGTAGACTGAGACATAATATATTATATACAATGGGCACAATCCTTCCACTTCTCCATTGACAAATTTCTTCTCACTATATATTTCGTTCTTTTTAAAACTGCCGACATTTTTCGACGGTGTAAATTAAACAATAATATATATAAGTATACCTATATATAATGAGTTGTTATATAGTTAAATCTATATGCAATATTTAATATGTTACCGATTACTGAAATTCTTATAGGATACCTACAAATAGGTATATGTAACTTTTTCAGCACAACAGGTATTAAAACGATGTGTTGAAACAAATTTTTAAATGCGTTCAACCCTACCTCCCACTCATTTTCTATAGCCCCTGTATATTGGTCGGGTTTTACGATGTATAATGTAGATTTATACCTATTATAACGGTATATGAGAATAATGGAATTTAATCAAACGTTAAAAAAAATATTGTGCACGACGGCGGCGTGCGCACGCGAAAAGGGCAGGTCAGAATTTTTTTTTTTTTTAGATATCCCCGAGTGGCCCCCTCGTGCCCGGGAGACTGCGGTTTGTCAAATCATCGTCGAAAACCGGTTCCGCCGAATCGCACGGCGGACATTAGCGAATTTTTCAACGACGACGACGACGACGACGACGACGCGACGCGCACCGGCACCGGCACACGCTAGATTTGACGGACACGAATTTTCCCAAAGCGATTTTTTCCTTCCGATATATAAAAATCGTGTTCGAGAAAAAACGTATGGGTTTTTACATAGCTCCGGACGCGCTGGAAACCGTTTGTAACCACCGTCAACCGGTTTCCATTCCCAGGGCCTCCCGAAAAAATCCATTTTAATACCGGTTTCGTCATCGTGAACACACACATACACATTATTATATGGATATAATATTATTATATACACCTAGGTACATTTTTTTCAATACTTTTCCTGTTTACAATACATCTACCACGTTAAATATACACACGCGCTTGCGCGTGTACTTATGGGTCACTGGTCTTTTTATTATCATCTTTATTCACATATATTATATACACAGCTATACCATTATAATATTAGGTATATTATATTATACATAGGTAAGGGCAATTATTGTCATCGTGCCGGGGCACGGTAATAATTTATAAATAATTATTATTGTGATACACCAATACCCTTTCGGTCGACGAATTGATTTTCCGACATTGCTGTACAAAAAAAAAAAAAAAAACCGCGTATACTGTCGAGAACATTGTACTCTTTATAGCGTGATAGTGATATGATAGTAACGACCTATATGTATTTACGGTGTATAATAGGATGACCTTATACGTTTCCCGTTTTTGAGGATTGCGTCCCGTTTTCCGAACAAATTTTAAACGAGACGCTTTGTCCCGCTCTTGGAAGTGGGGTCCCGTTTTTTTTTTTTTATTGAGGAAATATTACGAATGACTTTTTTTGTTTGTTTATATTTACCATATTTAGTGATTTAAGTAAATTTTGGCAGATACCTAATGATTACGATTGACATTTTATTTATGATATTACCATTTATATTTACCATATATTCAAAATATGGTCACCCTGGACGGTGTACCTGTGTAATATTGCTGCTTATCACACGTTATCGCGGACTGATATTATATAGCGACGACTGTGGCGGCGCCGGAAAACTGTTACGCGTCCGTGGGTCGTTCGCCACCGTCATTGCATCCCCACGATCCCTGCGTGACGTCAACGATGCGTGGGTTTTCCGAGAGGGGGCGGAAGGGTAGTGGGGACACTTTGCCTTTTATTTCTCTGAAACCCATCGTGTTTTTAAGGATTAATCGTGGCGCGCGAAGGCGTCGGTGGAGGCTGTGGAGGCGGTGGATGATAGGTTATCCCCCGCGTGCGTGACGTTCAATTTCGTACGTATATCATATATATATATATGTACTATCATGACGTATATTATACACAGGGTATGATGCCACCCGAAAATCGACGACGACAATAATTATAATTTTTCAACCCAGTTTTTTCGTGCGTACACCCACGTTATACATTTATATCGTAAACATTTTTCTATATCGTACGATCGTCTATATATAATAGTAATATATCGTTGGCTCAAAAGTCGAACCTATAATAATATATAAATCCATTTATTTTTTCAAAAATAAGTTTTATATAATATTTATACCTATGTTGAAATTTGGACGACCTTTATGGCCAGCTGCAGAATAGTCCAATCCCGTTTGGACTATGGGTTATTTTCACATTTTTAATTTTTCGCATTTTATGGTCTGAAGATTTTTTCAAAATTCCGAACAGAAATATTTATGCTCAAATCAAATGTAAGCGCATAAATATAACATGTCCACAGACATACAATGTCTAACTGAAATCGAAAAATGCACTTTTATATTTTATAACAATAATGTATATAGCTACGTACGTATGTGTCTATTGTATGAGTACCTATATGTCATAGAGCAAAGAATATATCCATAATATTATTACCGTACCTATATGTCTATATGCCCAGACAAAATAATGTTTTCCGTTTATAACGATTCCGTTACATTTTCATTAAAACTAATTACCTACATAATATCCAATTTTAATCTGCTCAACTAAAACGTAATGAATTTACATTTAATAGAAAATTTAAAATCATATTCAGTTTTAATATAAGTTAATTTAAACAAAAACCAGAATTATTTGAAAAATAGACAATTTTTAAATGGCTCTCTTGCAAAATATGTTATATTAACTGTGACATACTTGCACTTTTGATTTTTAAACACCGTCAGTATATTCAAATATGTATCATACGAAATTAAATAAAAAATCTTATTTTTCATTTTATAAAAATATTTTTATGGCATTTTTTGTATTTCTTAGGTCTATAAAAAAAGGTATTGGTGTATTTGGTGTTTTAAATGATACAGAAATCTCTTACATGAGAGTATAAACTACAACTAGCCAGTGTAGTAATAGGAACAATGTTTACAAGTTCAATAACTTGTCCTTGATTGTTCGTTGTTATATATAACTTTTTTGCGTTTCGGTAGGTACACATTAAATATTAAATTCAAACATTAATATGTTGTTTTGCTTTGCTTTGTTGAAAATACTCTGTGTCAAGCTTAGGCTTATGACAAAAGGTAGGATGTTGGGAGGGAGTTCTGATGTTTGATGATTAGCTATTGTTTAGGTATTTAAAATATTATTGGACGATTGCGGATGGTGTTACTGGTTAAGTTCCATCGTTTGGGGTTGTCTGAAATGTGCGGGAATGGCGAAGAAGAGATGTTGTTTTGAGTTTACTTGAGGTTTCGGAGATGAAGTCTTGAATTAATGGGATTTTGAGAATTTTAGAACGGAAAGAATTTCAGAGGTTGGAATGCCATGCGGGGCTGGCGTATGCGACTTCTAGTTTATACTATATACTCTTACCACAAAACAGTCCATATCAAATTTCCCCGTGTCAAAATGTTTATTATTTTTGGGGCAATTGGAAATAACATTAATTTTGACTTATTATATACTTAGTGTATATCATACAAATTATATAGACTTAGGATAAATTAAAATCAATTGAAAATGCAAAAACAAAACATTTAGCATTGTTTTACTTATTTTAACACGTTTTGATAACAGTATAGTATATTGATAATATTGATACATTGATTTAAAATTATTAATATTAAAATATATAATTTCCATTTATCCCGTTTGACTCCATATATGTTTACGATTTATTTTCACCATAAATATGATATGGGTATTGGATACATTTTTTTAAACTTCGAAATTGGACACGAAGCTCAATATCCGTAATTTAATTATCGAATGAATGTAAGGTTATTTCTCAGATTTAAAACCAGTATGCATAAGTTATCAGTTCGATAAATTTTTGGATTTCCATTTGACCATTTATACATGTGTTATTCGATAGGTATATTCCATTGGTGGTTTTCTTTATCATATATCATCCGCTTCCCTGAGGAATCGTTTTTCGTCTTGTATCCTATCGTATTTTCGTTTTATGCAAATTACACACGACATACAATAACGATCGGAATTTCAAAGTATAATAGTCGTAGACAAATCAAGTTTAAATTGGCTGGCTACAACTGCAGCACTATCCTTAAATATATTATGCAATAATCAAATTAATATAGATAGAACCACTCAGGAATTCTCGCAGTGGAGAATAATAATAACAAAAAATTATTTGGAATCGCGAGTCAACGTAATGTGCTGTTTGACGAGGTGCCCATCCTTTGAATAGTCGAGCGAACGTGTTCGGAGTTTTTATTATCACAAATCACAATAATATATAATATATATATCGTTTTTTTTCTTTTCCGCGATACTAATTCGCACCTTCAAATAACATAGCGTCCACTGACACTGTGTGAAAAACGTAACATAATAAAATATAAAGCAATGCGCCAAAAACCAGTATAGACAGTAGACATCTATACCGACGTCGCGGTCGTACAGCAGAAAAAATATTGCGTCGTTGTATAGGTATAGGCATAAAATTTATATTTTATCTATCAACTGAATACAATTTTAACAAAACAACCATTAGACATGGTACTTATTTATAAAATTGTAAAACGAAAACGAATAGGATAAAATGTTTTAAGTTCATATCAACATATTTAATAAAGTATATTTTTTTTATTATTTTTTTTTTTTTTAGTTGAATGTATGTATTATTACAAATACGTTCGTCATTAGACCGCACGTGTAATATTACCTAGTTTAAAAAAAAAGAAAAATAACCAATTAACACGTCTCGGATATGTGTACGTATTTATAATTTATAAATATTAAAGCCTACAGGTAAATTAATAACGCATAATTAATAGAAGATTATTATGAGTTTTTAAAAATTATTGAAAAAAATACCAATAACAACTACGGGCAGTTCTATATATAGATTTCTATACATCAATGGGTTCAATAATACTATTTAGGAAATGCCAACAAAGAACAAGATATTATTACACTTTGGAGATGGCGTTTTGAGCGAAAGTCCAAACGGTTAGTCCATACATTGGTTAACTTTCATACGACCTAACGTATAACCGTATATATAATATTATAATTTATACATCAACGGACAATAAGTTCACTAAACTCACGTGTGCCCTTCACCATTCGCGTTGTTTATCGAAGATCGAAGGACGAAAGATATATTTATTGAACGTTGTGCGGTTATATTATAATAGCATAATATGCCACTCATTTAGAATTTAAGAATTAGGTACATGACTTTTCCAAGGATTTCCAGAGAGAAAAACATATTTTTTCATAAACAAAATGTTTTAAATAATTAACAACTATTTTATTATACACGTTTTAAATCAATTTTCAGAGAACAGTTTAGTTTTAAACAATATTTTCAAATATATTTCGAATAAAATAATAAAACGCAAATATATGTGTAATGAAAATTATTGCAAAAAAAATCACTATTTTTAAATTGTAAAATACTAAAATAGTTGTATAATGTAGGAGTCAAAATAAGTACTTATATAAATAGATAATAAGAAATATTGACCTAGAAAAGTGACACTATTTGTGAAAAATTCCAGAAAATCTAAAAAAAAAAATCATTGCCTTTTTCAGGACATTTTTGATACTTGACAATATGTTGAATATACAGAGTGGGTCATAAAAATTTACGAATTTGAAAAATGTATATAAAAAAAAATGTACCCACAATACTAGTATTTACATTTTTTTTTATTAACATTAAAGTAATCTTCCAGGAAAATAATTTCTTAAAAATAATATCATCCAATTATACACCATCACGTCTTAAACGCCATCTAAATCTAAACCTCAAAATTGTGAAAACCTAACGGGATAGGAGATGTTCATCGTGTCTAAATTTCCGAGTACCTAATTACTAATCTCCACGATATTTTTTATATGCCGTACGTAAGTAGGTATACCAAATTTTTCTAAGAAATTTCCAAAAACCCCACTACTAATTCTCACCGTCCACTCGCTCATCCCACATTCCGTTAGGTTTTCATAAATTTGTGTGTCATTTTTTAGAGGACGTATAGCACCCGCATTTTCTGTCTTCGTCTAACTAACCGATAAAATACGAAATTCACGTTCAGCATTCTTATCACAACTTCGTAATTTCTAATATTAGAGTAAATTGACCTATTAAAAAATGTATGGACGAGATTTTGTAAAGAGATACAACTATTTTTAAAATTCAATAACTTAAATAGATATATTTCTCTTTAAAATTAAAGAACTCTTCTACAGCATAGATAATTATTTATAGATAATCTTCTATAAATTTGGTATTAGGTAAATTTACTGTAATGTTTGGGTAATAACGCTAGACTTAATTTTCGTATTTTAGGTGTCAGTTAATTAAACGGAGATGGCAAATGCGGGTGCTACGTCCTGAAGATGGTACACCCACATTTGATTTCACTGCTTAATCAACTGAAAATATAGGAAATAGGTACATATATTCGACATTATTATATTACAACTCCGTCAATTATTGTTATTTTTTCAAAATTTTAATCGTAAAGAAAAAATTTTAATTATTAATCGAAAAATTACAAAAAAAAGAAAAATGCACGATTTCGAAAAAAAAGACATCTCTACATAATGATCTCGTCTATAAATTCGATAGTAGGAACAACATTAGGGCTAATAGGGCTAGAGAAATGATTTTTTTCCCGTGTGTTTACTTTAATATATATACATATACCTATATTAAAATAGGTACCTGATGATATATTTGTATTTTTTTCTTATGCATTTTTCAAATTCGCAAATCTCTGTGGGCCGCGTCCCGTATACATATTTGTACAATGGCTGCAGTGACGGGGCAACGGAATAGGCGCATGCGTCTAATTCTGTTATTTACTGGCCGAGAGTACAACATCGTAAATGTGACGTATTGTTTTCCGAGAAGACACCTTGTGGGATCCGTCTGCGACGACGGCGATGACCGCAGCCTGTATAGTATACATCCATTTCCATCGCTCATCACGCACACGCACACACACACACACACACATGCATACATACATATTATATGAATACGAGTGCTCGCACATTACACACAATATACATACGTACACACAGGTAAGACGTGGTACGCGGTGTTGCGTACGTGATGACAATTCCGTTACAAGCCGAGGAGTGTCGAATCCAGTCGACCTTCGAGAGATAGATACACACACACACACACACACGACCAAACGCTCCTCACACACACACACACACACCAGACCTTGGAAATATGTGACTTCACGGGCGTCAATGACCGACGTGACGTCACTGGGGGATTTTCTAGAAAACACGCACGCGTGATACGAAAAATCGTAAGAAAAATACCTTATAAATCGACGTCTCCACCCCTATGGAAAACCGTCGAAAACCTATCCCTGACCGACCGGTTTCCGGATGCCGGTGACCCGCCGAAAAAAAAAAAAAAAACCGGATTATTTTTCTCTCTATAATAATAATAATAATAATAATAATCGTATATACAATCCCGGGCACGTGAGAAGTTCGATGATGAGGCCCAGGGGGAAAAATGTTGTACGCTTCACGGGTTTTAGGAGTCATCGACCTTGGACGGCCCGCGATGGCAACAACATTATATTATTATACATTATGAACCACACACACACACACGCGCGCGCGCGCGCGAGTTTACTTTAAAAAAAAAAAAAAAAAAAAAAACATCCGTGCTTATACGTATACATATATATATATACGTATAATATGTAATATGGGTTCGCAGCGAGAGACTGGAAATCCATTAACGTTTCCTTACGGGTCTAGCGCGCCGCACACACGCCTTCCGGTGTCGTCGTCGTACGCGCGATATGCGCTTTATATTATATTGTTCTGCCGAAGACACTGCCCCGCAATCGTGTCCGCCACCGGACCCTAATGAATATTCACCCCTGCGAATCGCACACGCTGATAACCGTTATCAAAACATATAATAATATACGGATATGGCCTATCGCCGAAACAGATATACCGCCAGCCCACTCTATACATTGAATTCACTAAATCGCGACTGTTTCGCACCAGGCGCGCGTGTAATCGTCGTGAGAACCGCGCGGTACGGTAATGCGTACGAATTCGTGCGTAAATCCTTTCGTTGACCACGCGCACTACTTTTTGCACTACCTGTTGCGGCGGCATTCACATCGACGGCCGCGCGCGCGATTATACTGCCGATAATAATCTTTGCATACGTACGTTTGTATCATATTATGATGGGCAAGGCTGTAGTCAGGGTCGTCCCGAGGGGGTGTCTCACCCCTCCCCCCCATCACGGAAAAAGCAGCTGGCTGCAAATTTAAGTTCAGTCGGCAAATAATAGAAAAAGTAAAATAAACTCACGTTTATGAAGTATTTTGGAATTTTAGGTGTCGGCAAACTATAAATTATCGGGGAAAAATGGGGAAAAAGTTGATTACTTTTTTTTTTTTTTTTTTTACATTTTCACCCACCCAAAAATCTTTCTTCGGGACAGCCCTGGCTGCATAGTGGAGGGTATATACGGTGGTATACGCCATATTATATCCTCTGCTATTTTTACATAAACACCTTTTGGTAAAGATCGTATACACTCTCTGTGATTGAACTTCTTTATGTTAATTTAATAATCATGAAAAAGTACGAAAAATAAATTTGTACTCTAATACACTATAAAATCCATCTCCGTTTTCCCTACAGGTCGGTTTATTATTATAAATTACCTCGAAATTTAGACATGTAATAAATAAGGTCTAAGACGAGAGTATTACATATACCTATGGGGTGGCGAACCCTTTTTGGTTCAAGTGCCAAAATTTTGTAATAATTTTAAATAAAAGACAATTTTTTTAAGTTCTATTTTTTCGCATGCCACTGAAAGTCGACCAACGTGCCATCTTTAGCACGCGTTTCATAGGCTCGCCATCACTAGACGATGGGTATGATTATATAAATGTAGTGTGGACGGCATATTATAGTACATACCGTGCGTATATACCCTCTGCTTTTTTTATGACTACAGCCCTGATTATAGGTACCTACTTACTGGAATATTTGCAACCGCCTTTATATTATAATAAATTACAATCGATTTAATGCTATATCATAGTCTATTAAATAATTTAATAGATTATAATATTATTATTATATTATACTTATATGCTATAATATAGTAGTCTATAAAAATACGTTATTTTACAATTGATACGTGTAGGTATAGGTACACTAGGTACAGCTACACACATGTTAAACTGCCAGCGAATATAGATAAGGTAACTTCAGATATACGCACACGGACAAAGGATAGATAATAAATATAAATATCTGGTATCTGTTGTAAAATATGGAAGTGGAAAGATATGCATATACCGCGAATTATCTACAATACACAATTCCTCGATGTATATATTGTTTATATATAAGCACCTACCGCTTTAATTACAATGATGTATTGAATTTACATTTCACCATTCAACCAAATTAAAATCTGGTTATTTTTATAATCTATACACGAAATTGTTTTTAAATATTCATTTCAAAGTAGATACCGACACTTCACGTATATATACAAATACGTTATAAACATCACTTAAAGGATGCGTCATAACTCGTATATTTATTATAATGAATATATATATATATATATATATATATATATATAATATATATTGTATATATGGACATTTTTCTTAAATATCTAGCCAAAAAATCTTCAAATAAATGTTAACTTGTTAACTGATTCGTATATTAACCGGTTACCTACAGAAGTTAAAAATAAGTTTTGAAAGGGCTGACAAATTTATATATCCAAGAAATGATTAAGAGATTGAAGTAAAAAAAAAAAAAAATCATGTCCAACATTAGATAATCAATTATAGATTAAACACACACACACACACGTATAATATATAGGCACACGTATAGTAAACACATTATTTAAATAAAAGCTGCAAGCGTTTATAATAATAATAATTTTCAGAGAGAGAGAGGTAACATAAAATATCAAAGAGATGATAATTGTTGCAGATAAATTAAATAGTTATATAATATTCTATACCTACTAATTTACTTAATACATCTTATACATCATATATTTTAACGGTGATTCAATTGTAAAATGTAATTTTGTATTATATTTTACAGTTGTATATTTTTCGTCTTGTCCTTGCGCTACAAAATGGAAAGCACTATATTACATACCTATATAATATATATATATATATATATATATATATTAGAGGGAATAATATACTAATATTTTAATATTCATGTTTTGTTTGGATATTTCATCTAACAGTAATATGGTTTAAAGATTATTATGGTTATCTCCCCTCCCCTTACTTAAAAATAATTAGTTGCGTTCGCATTGCGTACACAAACGTCCGGCAGATTTTAAACTTAAATGCAGATAGTCCGTCTCTATCATGCATATTGCATAGTCCCTATAAAATTATTTAATCATAATATTATCGAGATATTACATCGTGTAACACAATTGTACTGACTAACTCAAGCAAAATTTGGATCACCAGAGAAACGAAAATCGAACTTTTTTCCAAGACACATTAAACGGCGATTGCAAGTGTTACGATTACATTATTATATTACACGACTGTCGCCGCTGTACTGTGAATATATGAAAATTCTGTAAAATCTCTGCCAATAATTTTGCGGTCAAATCATTATAAACAAATCGGAGGACACTTGAGAGGTAGAACGATCCATATCAAATTTGATCGAAATTAGGTCAACATTTTTTTTTTCAAATCATTGGTTAGGTATATATCTATGATCTAAGTCCAGGGTTGGCACTGCAATAAGTATATAAGTATATGGAAAAATAATTCAAGTCTAAGCGATTGCAATGAACATGATGAAATAATTGATTAGGTATATTTATATTTTATACAATAATACTGGATCGAAGTCTAAAAATGCTTCAAACACTTGTGTGCACATGGATCCATTCAAGTCCTCCGTATCTTAATAATAAATATACCTACCTAGTTAATTGTATGATGAAAGTATATTTAAGTAGGTAGGTTAGGTTAGATAACAACAGACAATATTCAAATATAAAATGCCATCTCGTGTTTCATTTGACAAGTGATGCAAGAATGTAAAAGTATGTAAGAATTTTAGCTTTTTAAGGTATACCTGAAAAATTTGCAAAAATGATAATGAACTGCCTCTCTCGGATATACAAAGATCCAATGACACTGATAAAATGCATAAAAAAACACATTGCAATTACAACGAAAATATATATTTTATTATTTGCCGGTAGAGAACTATGTCGACCCGTGTGTGTTTACCGGAAATCAGTAATTCGATCATTTCGAATAGTCATCGTCTGTAATATGAAACGGCTGCTGGAAGAAAAGGGAAAGTGCGTGCGATTATCGAACGGCGCGGCGTAGTCTGCGACGGGTGGCTGCGTCGGCGTCCATGATTTAAATTCAAAATTGTTCGTAATTTTTCCAATGCACATAATGTTGACCCGCAGACCGCATTATGCATTGTTGTGCATTGTAATCTGTATATGTGATTTAAAAAAAATGAAAAACAAAGAAAGAGACAATCGAAACAAAAGGGGAAAAAATGAAGAATTCCGTACGTCGGATACTACACAGTATACCTATATTATATAAGTAAACTTAGAGATACAATCCGTTTGTCTTCACTGGTAAACGTTATATTTTGTTGGAAAAATATTTGTATTTCTTTGAAATCCGTGTTATGGCTTACGAGTAATACATCCGACTATTAGCAATATCGTTTACCTACTTCAATATTCAATATTATGTAAAGATTTCGAGGAATTGTAGCTTTTCAAGTAGATTAATCGACCCGTTTTGCAGTAAAAATTAAAGAGGTCGTACCGTATACTGCACGTAAAAATACTATAACTCCACGCTATAATACACTACATACATCCATCGATTGTTAAAACTAATAAGCAATAACTTATACGAAACGTCGAATAACGTGTTTTTTTTTTTTTTCTAAAATTTGGTTTGCAGAACACATTAGCCATTAGGTAATGTAAAATGCCATATGTGGAAATTACAGTAATATACCGTTTGAAATCATTAAAATGTATAAATCAGGAGTCCCGCCACACAATAAAACGGCTAAAAAAAAAAATAAACCGGATAAATCGCGGGTAGCAAATGCAATAAAACGACCCGGATAGAAAGTAGCCCTCATTGAGGACGACAAATGTATACAAATAATAAATATATACATATATATATATATATATAAAAGTATTATTAAAAAAAAAAAACAATTTCTATGCGATAATAAGGGCTCCCCCATGTATTAATAATTTTTTATCAGTTATATGATTAAAAAGTTAAAACCGTTTAATAGATAAAAAGGCGTATGGCTCCATACATGATTCATTGGCGGCCCATTCGGAAACACCCGTATAATGATGTTATGGCTTAATTTACAAAATATAAGCCTATATACCACATTATATACGGCATTATAATATAATTTATTGTTGTTATTGAGTAAATTTGTAATTCCCCTTGCGAAATGATACACGTGAAATTGTATGATTTTCGCTGAATGTGTGCAATTATAACAATATTAAAATCAATAAATTAATAATTAAAGTTTTAACACATATAATAATTTATATCAGTTTCAAAGGCCGACGGGTCGATATATAAATATGCACACAAGATGATTATAAATATTTGTAACACTAAAAAACTAGTTACAATCCATACGAGCGTATGTGACTATATATACCTATTATATACTTTCAATGATTTTGTAACGTGAAATTCTGGTCATACTATATATATAAGCCACCACCGTTAAAATAATCACGTAAAATCAGATTAAAACGCGATTGAGTACGGTAATAAACACATAAATAATAACATACGACTTTTTTTTTTTTTTAATTGCCTATGACATTCCTTGTATATATACCTACAACTGTCTGTCAATTTGATCTATGAAGAAAGTATAGGTGAAAGAATGGTCGAATTTTCAAATGGTATTTACTGTACATATGCAGCCGTATAATATTATAATGTCACTACAGAGTAAGTACCAATATTAATTCAATTAAAAATCCTACTATAACCCAAGGTCACACGTATCGCGTAAGTATAGTGCTCGAGATAAGACGTATTCGTATATTATGTAAATATATCTATTTCAACGTTTATTAATCATTATAATTCATGGAAATTATGAATAAAAATCAAATATTTTTCCAATAAATAAAAAAAACCGTAATTTTTCTTAGTGGTACGTGCAGCAGCAAAACATTTTTTATTTAACTAAAACTGGTTTTCTCTGCGGCACACGCGCCCGATTAAAAAATGTATCCAAACGTATTACATAGATATATCGCTAAATATATTTCTGTGTAAAATTAAGATTTATATTAATATGTTACAGCAAAACTGCAGGAGGAATAGTTTTGAAAAGATTTATTCATAAAAAAAATTGTTTTTAATCAAATCCATTTCGAAAATGGAAAAAAGAGTAATTTGTATAAATACTATAACTGGTGTGCACAAAAAACGAATGTAAAAGACATATAAATTTACAACACACACGATACACATGTTCACATAAATGTATCTATACTGTATCCTATTGAATATTGTTATATATACCTACTCGAAGAGCGGACTTTTTCTTCCGTGGGCGTTTTCTATGTCAAACCAGAAAATATCATATAACACAACCAGTAAAAGATTTATCAGGGATTTTGTAAAACGCATTTCCACGGTAAGTATAATCATCGACAGGGTACACTATTTTACTGTACCTATTGTCATTCGTCATTATAATATTTTTAAATATTCCATAGGTATAGAGGTTTCCTGTTATATATAGCCTATACGTACTATATAGGTAGGTATAACTGTACGCGTCTGTATGGCATTCAAAAAAATATCAATCATGGAATGTGATAGGTATGGCCGAATTACTTTTGCAAAATAACGTACTGGATTTTTATTTTTTTGTCATTTGGTTAACATTATGCACTATCAGCGGGTTTTCAACTTCCTGTTGTTTGTAACTAGATAATAATAATATATATGCGCATGTATGTGCTATATAGAGGGGTTTTATTTTATTTTGATAGATCGTGTATAGAAAATTTAAGTAGGTACCTACTTGAAATTAAAATGGAAAACTTATAAAACAAGCTGGTATATCGGGAAAAACCAAGGACGGTTCAAAAAAAAGAAAAAAAAAAAAAAACACACACTACCTACTTTCGTTATAATTGTCAAAATGAAACAAAATAAATTACCTGATCCAGATCTGAATCCCAAAGGTCTTTCATGTCGTCGTTCATAAATGGGTCAAGTTTTGACGGGAATTCCATATATATTCCCAAAGCGTCCATGTCTTGACAGGACATATTCATGTTTTCGTATATTTTGTTAATCGGTTTTTTTTTTACACTGTGGTATAAAAACTGAAAATCGTAATTTTTAGTTTATTTAAAAAAAAAAAAAAAAAATTTTAAAAAACACCGTAAAACGATATTATATATAATACGACTACTGGTTAAAATAGGTACGTTAAATGTTAATTTTGTGAAATAAAAATATGAAAAAATAGGCGCACAGAACTCAAAAGTGAACTCACGAATATTGTTTGTTTTACATTTTCCGGTGCAATATACGGTTTTCGTTTATCTTAACGGGATAAATGATAATAATAATAATATAATAATAATAATAATAATAATAATAATAATAATAATAATGATAATAATGTAAAATCTCTGCGTGAGTTTATGTAAGTACAGTGGACGAATCTATATAGTATATGCACACACGCGCGTAACGGACACAACGTATGGACTGAAGCGTTTGCCGGCCGCTTCTGATAATGAGGAGAGAAACGTACGAATGCGCGCGAGGGAACGACGACCTGTTGCTGATGCCGAGGCGTGTAGGGCGTCGATGTCGGGCGTGCGTGCGTCCGCGTCTGCTGTAGCTGCTATTATAATAGTCGTATTTGTCAACGGCCTGGCGCCATCTAACGCAGAGCGGCGACGACACGCGTAACGAACGTGCAGTTGGACACTAAAACATAATATTATCGTGTAAACGGTAAACAGAAAGGTTAATATTTGAAAAAATAGCCACGGTATTAGTGCGGCTAGTGAAAAATACACGATGTAAAACATTTACGAAATCGAAATGTCCGAGGAAATAATCCTGAAAAGAAAACCACACAATATTATGCAATAATTAAATTTTAACAAACGAATATTTGTTGAAATAATACAAATTTTATTATTTTAATGTATATATGTATATTGTTAAATGAATAAAAAAATGTGTTTACAATAACAAATTCATTTTGTAAATTTCACAAAATATTTGTTAATTCAAATAAATTTGTATTCAATTAGACAATATTACCCAAGACATTAATGAAAGATACTGTTAAATCAATAATACGTTTTGTTATTTTACTGTTAAATTAACAAATATTTTATTTGCTAAATCAACAAACATTTTATTAGAGGACGTATATTAACAACCATATTGTTAAATTAATCTATATTTTTATTGAAATCACAGATATATTTGGTTCAGTGTTTAAAACATAAAATAAGCAAAAAATAAATAAAAGCCTAATCAACTTTTTTCCAAGAGGCTAAACTTAATATTGCCGACTGAACTTAATTTTGCTGACTAATTTCCAAAGTCGGGGGGAGGGGTGAGACGGCCCTGGGCAAAATACATTATATCAGTGCGTTTTTAAGCTATATAGTGAACAAGTGAAAATATTTTATCGCCCGGTGAATTTTATTATTGACGATTGGACGATATACATATTTTAATTATAAATATACTAATGTGAAATAATTGGGTAATAAATGATTATGGATAAACATAAATAAATAAAACTGAATAGATGCAAAGGCATTTTTTAATTATGGACTTGTTGATGATTAATCAAGTATTATAAGTATATATACCTAGTTCGATTAACAATCGTATTAAATGTACACAATTATGTCTGTAAGAGGGTGAGTGGCGACATAGAATTTTTTTTCTGAAATTAAAAAATAGTAAAGTTTTGTACGATGAAGTTATTGGTATGTGACAGAAAAACTTCCGTATTATTATAAAGCATAAACATATGAAAATCATTAATTAATTAAACGTTTTTTGAAATTAATATACGAAATTTGGACATAAATATATTATATATTTTTGCTTATTTATAATTTAAATAAAAATTAAATGTTAAACTACGTTTAATTTTTTGGTTATTTGATTATTTATATAAATATTAAAGGTTGTAATATTTTCAAAAGATGATTAAAAAAATAATTTAAATGCACTTATTAGTAATTAATAATTATTATACCCTTCAATAGTTTTTCCACTACCTAATTATTTTAATAACAATGATGAGGTATAAGCATAAAATCCCCATCTGATAAGTGTATAATAAGGTGACCATATTTTTAAAATTTTTATAACGGTATAAGTAACAATAAAAAAAAGTAAATATCGTAATCATATCTATCAACATTTTCATAAATCGGTTTGAAAATGGTAAAAAGGGTCAATTTTCTACCAATTTTTTTTTTTTAGAAAAATGGTAGATAACAATCCAAAAGTGGTACAAAAAGCGTCCCATTTAAAGTTTGTTGGGACAACGGGACGTATAGTCACCCCAGTGTAGATATATGTATATATTGTATATACGTACATCGAGATAGTCTTCTAGTGGCAACTTAATTCAGGCCGGGGGATTATTATCCAGGCTACGAATAAGCAAAAAAAAGGTCAACAACTTTTTTTCTATTCTAAACATATAGAAAAAAATTATTTTTAAATATAAATAAGCATAAAAAAAAGGTCATTCTGCCCGGCTCTGTATATAAATTATATAACACCCAGGCCATTTATTTCAATCCAAAAATGTATCGAATTTCCTATTCTCGGATTCTAAGAGGAGCGAGGAAGCTATATAGTAATTTTACAATGATGTTTATTTTAGGTATTGAACGGTTAGCGGAATATTTTAGTTTAACAATGTTGTTCAACCAGAAGGAGTCGAGTAGGTGTTTTGGAGTTAAAGCTATTTTGATAGCAAATTAGTTCTGTATAATATATAGTAGATACTTTCGAAAAGGTCATTTTTCTAGTACTTTCCTTATAAACGTCAAGGAAAACTACCTTTTAAACAGAAATGTTTTATAAATTTAGGGAAAATAACGAATAAAATTGTCATGGTTGCCTATTTGTTTACAATTATTTCACCGAAGCATCGCATAATATCATTTTATTGAATGCAATAATAATTAATCATTGTTTTCAAATTTAATACATCTAGTATCCTGTCCGATAAGTGAAGTGCTTCCACTCCTACTAACACAAACCCGACAAGAGAGTGCATATTTTGTTTTTACAACTGTACCTCTATACTGTTTGATATCGATAAAAATAAATGATAGAGCTGTAGTAGTATAGGTATATTAATGTTCTAGATAAGTATGCAAAGTCATAAGACTCATAAGGAAATATTTGATAAGAGTTACAAATAAATAGCATATAAGACGTGTTCATGGGGAGGGTATTGTGTGGACCCATTGAATTTAGAACTCACACAGAGTTCCTAACTTATTTAATATTATTTAAACCTTTGACCTTTTAACCTTTAAAACTTTGAACCTTTAAGCCTTTTAAAAAAATAATCAGTTACCATAACAACTACTTATTGTTATTTTGTTATTTCCACTGAATTTAAAAAAAAAAAAACACCTTTTATACGGTACAGTATAAAATGTAGTTTTTATGCTTAAGAAAACTACCGAAAAATTCCAATTATAGAATACATTTTCTATTAAAAAACCTCTTTATTCTAGAAGTCCTACGTGACTCCTTTTACCCGAAAAAAATCCATAAAAATTTAAAATAAATATCATTGTTCGCTACTCTCAGAATCTAAACAATTTTTGTGCTGCTTACCGCAGCAGTTGGCTGAATGATTTTTAGGGAAGACAATTTTCCTTTAAGTATTTTTTTTTTTTGCCAATATATTTTATACAAGTACACTTAAGAGGATGTCAGTGCAAACAATTTTAAATGAAAAATGCATGTTAGAATTTCTAATTTTTAACAACTTGCACACTTCTTAAAAATATCAAAAAAGTTAGTTTTTTTAACAATTTATAAAACGTGTTTAAATGCACATAGTAAAACACAGCTCTGTACGATAATAGATAATGTTGATAGTAAGATATAATAGAGTTTGATGTTACTAGACTCCTTCTACTAAAAACAGTGTATACAGCGCACAATAAATCGAATCAATATAAAAATTTTATACATTTTCAATTTCAAGTTTTTATGACGTCAGTATATAGTGTTATAGTAAATATTTGATGTAAATTTCATATTTCTGGCATTTTAATTTTCATATAATCAGATTATCAGCATTGTGCACTCTGCACACCGATAACGTACACATCAGACACATAGACTTTAAAAATACTCATGAATATATAAAAAGTAGTTTTATGATCGGATTTTAATAATATTAACCATTGTATTCATAAAATAAAATTGTGAACTAAATATGTTTATATTTACGAATACCGGCCGAAGACTTACATACATATATATTATATAATTAATAGTTATATTACAATATACTGTTCCAACTCTCCCACAAATTTCAATAGGTACATACCAACAGTTAATACCTAACCAATAATGTGCAATATAATGAAATACATTTTAATTCCTATCAATATTATACAAAATATATTTAATTTGACTATTATTTTGAGAATTGATGTATTTAAATATTATACCTATACCATAATTTCAATATAACTTTCTTATAAAAACATCTATTCAAAGTTCAGCTATATTGTTCTTCAATATTTTAATTGTTTGAAAATTATATTTTAGAATATTTTTTAAGAACTAATTTATAATCTTTTGGATTACAATTTGAGTAAAATGTACTCTTTTGAGAGATACCCATTTTTTAGTACCTATATTGGCTATTGTGTATTTCATTCCGGGAATGTCACCATAGGTATTTTTTTCCAAATTTGGATAAACATAATATACGAATTACGGATTGTATTACAGTAACTTTTATAGACTTTTATAGACATTTTTAGACACAAACAGGGCCGTCCCGAGGGGGGTGTGAGGGGTATCTTACTTCCCCTCATCACGGAAAGTAATCGGCAAAATTAAGTTCAATTGGCAAATAGTAGAAAAAGTCAATGACCTTTTTTTTTTTTTTGCTTATTCCATCACTCACGTTTATGAAGTATTTTGGAATTTAAATTGGCAAACTATAATTATTAAAAGTTGATTGCTTTTTTTTTTTGCTTATTTTAAGTTTGAATGTTTTGAAGAGAAGTTTGTATAATTTTTTTACATTTTCATCTCCCCCCTCCCTCAAAAAAAAAACTTTCTTCGGGACTGCCCTGACCACAAATTATACTGCTATTTATTGACAATGGTGAATTTAAATTGGAGATGGAAAGAATTAGACTCAAGAACCCAATGCCAATTTCAAAATAAAAACACCCATGGAGACATTTTCGTCTGTAACTGATAAAATATGATATTTTTACTTTATATTTCAAAAAGAATTAAATGTACCTATCTTAAAATCATATAATTAAATGTATCTCAAAATATTTAAAAAGTCATTTTTCAAAAATATAATTTAAGTAGGTTAGTGTTACTTAATATTCATAAATCATAGATCATGGTAAAATGTATATAACATATTATCTATATAGATACCTAAAGATATCTTAGATTTGTTTGTCAATGTTTGCTTTCTAATCTAGGCGTTTACAATTTCCGCCATAATATAATAATTATATTGAATCTCTATCTATATACCTATATTTAATTCTGTAAAGAATTTTTTGGTATGCTGTAAAGTCGAGAACGGTTTAACCTATTTTGATGCCTTTTTTTTTCAAAATCATCCTATACTTCCATGTCATTTTCCAGACTATTTTAAATGTTTGAAATCCGCATCCTTTATACCAGTTTCGGTCTTATTAATTATACGCATATTGGTTTCCATAAGTAACTAATATAATTATTGATTTACTTAACTTTTTTAACGGTATGAGGAGGGGGTGATTCTGTATACCTTGAGATGATTATTGTATAAATACTTTAAGAGAAAACTGTGAAATATAGTAGGAAACAGCTGATAACATTAAATTAAAACGTAGAAATAAACCTTGCAAAACCTGTGGCCTGTGGGTCAAAACATCACCTTCTGTTACATATCAATCTACTAGGTATATCTGCAGACTACAGGTCATTAGCACTACAAAACATTTCAGAGGACAATAAAAAGAATGAGGACAATGAAAGTAAACATACTAAATCTGTACAATGTCCCATTTAGGAGCAATGGGACCAAAAAAACATAGCGAAGGTAATTTATTGGGGGTCCGAATGAATAGTTATACATTAAAAAAAATTCAATATAACCGTCATTTGGACTGACTGATAAGAAAATTTTTAAAAAATTACCACCCTGATAAATTTAATAAGAATTTAAGAAAACAATCAATTTGGCCGACAAAGATGACTTTGGATTGGCAAGATGCCTCCTTTGCTCTGTATTAATTTCACTCCTGCACACATAACATGTTAACTGCATAAGTATATAAGTGTATGGTGTAAATGACGCATAATGTTATGCTGGGCTCTTTTAGATTCAGGATTATCATCACATTCTGTAAAGCATCTTTAGTATCTAAACTAGTAGCAAAGAAAAAAAAAACAAAAATAAGAGTTATTGTAAATGGTATATTTTTATCGTTCACTACTATCAGTGAGGAAGTTTTTGTCACTATAAAATCATGTATCAATAATATAATCAATTAAAAATTACTTCTTTACACCCCGTATTACAATCGACATGCCGGTATCCAAATTGGACACATCAACCTGGTTTCATATACAAAATGTATCACTGGCAGATCTAATATTCCATCAGGCAGTTGAAATTTACATGCTCATAAGGATAGAATTGTTTTTTATTACCATACAGGATGACGAACAATATGGACTAATGGGTATTTTTGTACTACAAAATGCTATTTTTGGCTGGATCATAGCAGGACGCAACACAACTGTATTAAATGAGAATTTACAATGACAATAATTATTATTAAAATAGTATAGGTACTTAAAACTGCCTATGTGTACATTATTATTTATTATACTGCCATATATTCGTATTTCATATATTCGTCGGGTGCGCGCTGCCGTGTATACAGACGGTTATAATAATAATAATACCAGCAGCTGCAGAATAAATATTATATTATGCCCGCGCATACGTATAGGTACATATACCTATTATAGGTACCTATTATTATTACGCTTGTTATGGTTTAAATAATTAAAATACTCATATTCATACTTACGAAAATAAAAAATATTTTTATTACAAAAAGTATACATTTCATATATACGAATATTATATTCGCAGTGTTTGTAAATAGTATAAAAATGCAAAAAAAATTACCGAACTAGGTATCGTTCGCTTGCAAAGGCCGTATTATTCCATTAGACTACTACAATACCATGTTATTATTTTGCGTGAAATAAGTCATTTAACGTAATACTGCTAAAATGCAGAAATTGAAAGTGTTGTAACTTCAAAACTATATCCGACCGAGAAATTCTGACTTCACCATAATTTTTTTTGCCAAAAAATGCATAAATACGAAAAAAAAAATCACAAAAAAAATGGATGTCCTGTAAACTAGGAATGTTCCATGTAAACGCTTAGGTACTAATAAAAATTCGCTCCGGAACAAACAGAATTTCGCTCCGGAACAAATCATCGGAACTTTTTAATACAAAGTTCCGTTTCGGAACAAATCATCGGAACTTTTTTAATCGAAGTTCCGTTCCGGAGCAAATCATCGGAACTATTTTATTCGAAGTTCCGTTCCGGAGCAAATCATAGGAACTTTTTTAATGGAAGTTCCGTTCCGGAGCAAATCATCGGAACGCATTATTTTCTACGTTCCGGAACCATATTTCGGCTCCGTTCCGAATCAATGATTTAAATCAGAGAGTACAAAATATGTAATTAAATTTTGTGCAATTCATCAACCACTCAAAGACATGGTCAAGAAATTCTGGAAAATTTAAGAGTTTCCTCAGTTGACAACCATATTTAAGAAGATTGTCAGTGTGAAGAACACTTCTTTCAAACACATAAAAAACTTGAGAATGGCTGCTATGAAGTATGACTACTATTCAAGAAAACCCCAAATATAGAAAACAACCCCTTTGAACTTGTTAATCACTATTTAGAGTAAGTTGTGTGAGCTCTTGTGAAAAATCCAGACATATGGAACTTGTACAATCAGGGAAGAATTTTCCTATAATTTCTTATTGCGTCATCATGTAGCACGTCCAGACAGTATAACCACAAAATTTCGTATTGTATCTGACGCTTCAACAGTTATAAGCTACTATAAATGCTTTATCGATGTTACCAGCTACAACATTATATGGTGCGAGTATTCACTTGATTTCAACTTATTATACTTCACAGTTTCGATTTATTCATCGAAACTTTGAAACGGTTTTTTAGTTGCCGTGGCTATCCAACTATCATCTATTCTGGCAATAGCACAAATATTATAGGTGCTAACAACCAATTCCGGGTACTACATAAGTAATTATTGTCAAATATTTTTGAAGAATCAATAAGGCATACTGTGTGCATTTATTTGAAAATAAATCAGCATTTCAGTCCTCCTACCTAACCTCATTATGGTGACATATGGGAGGTTAATATTAAAAGTCACAAAAGAATTGTTGATTTATTATAGAGGTACCTACTGTTATATATTTATTTGAAGAACTGACTACCGTCTATTGTCAAATCGAAATCATTTTGAACTCAAGGCATTTCTGTATATTGAAAATTAATTCAGCTTTGACACCTAGACACATTCCAGACAGACCTACCACTACTTGCTGTTTCAGAGCATGATGTGATAAATTCTCCAATAAATAGGCTCAAATACTGGAATAAGGTCCAGAGAATCACACAATCGTACTGGATACACGGGTCTAATATTCATCTGTCTAAGTGGCGTAAGCTACAGGAAAATCTTGCTCCAGATGATATGTCATTATTCAACAAAAAACAGGAACCTATCCTACTCAGTGGACCATGGCATAGAACAACTCATAGGTTTTACTAAATTTTGCAGATCAACAAGTATGGATGGTACGCATTTGCACTCCAACAACAGAGCTACTGGTAGAAGATACTTAATATCAGAATTGTGTTGTATTCAGTGTATTTTTTTTTTATATATATATACTATTATATACATAATTATTTACATTAAAATGTATTAATATTACACCATAAGATATGACTTTGTAATATATTTATTATTTTTATATTTTTATAACATTTAGTATTGTATTGAATTAAACTTTAACTTATCAATAATATTATATTACTCTAACTACGGTTAGGGAATTCATAAAAACATATTATACAGTCCACTAATCTATGTAAATAATACAAATTCAGTTCTTGACTAACATTATAAACAATTATACCATCATGGCATATTTTTCATAATAAAATCTTTGTTTTCATACATTTATACACTTACTTTACCTATAGGCTATAAATATATTTTATTTTCTAATTAGTATAAATTAAATAATAACTTTAAAATAATTATATTATGTATTTATGTTTATACAGTGTATATATACATATATATTATATATATATATGTATTATGTACCTAAATATATATATATATATATATTATAGTTATTCTATTATATTTAAAAATGTAAAAATGTACACTGTGCCTCACTGAAAAAATTCGTGTAAAAGTCAAAATACCTATATACGTATATACATTATACATATAGTGGTTTTACGTAGTTTTCACACTATAATTACATGTAATTATATTTATAAACCATAATGTGTATTATAATTGTATACTACAGGAATGTCAACAAAAATATTAATTATATAGAAATTTAGACGTTTTTATGTAAATATTCTGTCAGAGAATATGACATATTATCTGAACATTGTTTATACTACTTTCAATATAATAATGTTTTAGTTTTACAGTAATGCGTTATTTTCGATAAACACCAAACAAATTTTACTGATAGTAAACATACTCATCAAACATTTGTACCTACTGAAAATTTGAAAACACATATTATTCTTCAAATAGGTTATCGTATTACTTCTCGTATATTTCTTAGTAATATAACTAGCTTACTTGAACTTTTAAAAGTTTGTTCATTTTCGTATAAATCAAGATTCGCTTTAAACTATTTTTAAAATTCAATAATTAACTCATTGCTTTTACAGTTATAATAATGTAACCAGCGTTTAGGTGAGAGAAGCTAGCTGATTGTCTGAATCTATCCGTAATTTTTATATTGTTACTTATCGTTTTATTTTGATAATATGGGCAATAGGTATTTGTAAGCATAGGTGTAATATATATATATATATATTGTAATAACAATTCTAAAATACTACGAGTGGGTAATATTTTAAAATGCTTAAAATACTACGTTTATTTATAAACTTTTATTAAATAAACATAACTCGCAAGTAAAAATGTGTGATTTAAAATAAATGTTGCATTATTTACCTACAGGCTATACAGACCTTGTTTCCTAATATTAAGATGTTTATGGTTTAAATCGTGACTATATTACTTATTAGATCAGTAGGTAATATTAATATTGTGTATTCTTTTAGCAAGGTCAACAAGTCTAATAGCCAACCTGAGGAAAACGTCAACAAGTTTAAAAATGTTGAGTATTTTTCACTACGATATTCCCTGAATAGTATTTATGACGTCATTTTATTTTTATTACTCGGGTAAACATATTACTATTATATTTTACTATATAATACGTATTCAATAAGTTATATAACTATCCAATATCCATAAGCGACGCTTGACTAAATACCATATAGGGGGAGGGAATTATAGATCCAGTAATATAGTCGTAAATAGTTATTTGGTACACGACATTCCCTCAGCACTTTCCTCCACCCATAGTCTAATCACTTTTTATAGTCAACACCCCTCCGTTAAAAACTAAAAATGTCAAAATGTTTTATAAATAACTACAAACTGTTAAAAATGTTTTTAAAATTACATCACGTTAATACAGTGCAAAACGATGTGGGGATAGTTGCACCGCCTTGTCTCTTTTTTTACTACATCTTAGTAATGTTTTGCTTGAAATTCTAAAACTTAAAAACGTCATAAATATCACATTAAAAATCACCATACCCCTACCTCCTTTATAAATTCCGAATGCAACAGAAATTATTTAATAATACACATAAAATCCAAGTCCATTCAAAATGTTATTGAATTGAGAAAAAACCTGTATAAACACATAGATAACTGAACACGTTTGAGTCAAATTCAAAAATAATATAATATTGAGAACTATAGTCATTTTTTTTTTATATCTACGGATTATCGATCCATATAAGTTATAAGTCATAACTCATGCCGAATTAAATTTACATGCACCAAAATAATCATTTATGTCATAAAAATATATTAATATTATTTATTTATGTAATGATCGTCATATAACATCCCAAAAGTGTAAAATATTATACAATAATAGTTAATACAATATAGATACATAATATTTCAATATATCTATAATATAAACTGTAAGTATACATTAGAATATGGATTATTATATATTTGATAAATGTATTTTTAAATTTTATAAGTGAATCATAATAAATAATTTTGAATATTATTACAGTATAGATAGACTCGGGATTATTTACAATCACGTTGCTAGACCAATTGAGTTACTAAAAATGAATAATTATTTCTCATATTAAAAACTGGAACTTTAAACTTCATTAGTTTTACAAATTCTGGACACATTATTTTCCCGTTAATCAATTTGTGTATGCAAAAGTTACATTAGATCGTATAATCGCTAATGGTTGTACATCGCATTCCTCGGTTATAACAGCAAGAGAAACATTTATACATCGCCTAGATTATATTATACTGTTTACAACAATTTTCATTGAATTTTTTCTGATTTATCAACCAAGTTATTTTATTTGAAATTCCGAATAATGGAAAATAATTCTAGGTTGAACTTATTGGACAATAGTACTTAATATTAAAAAAAAAAAAATCATATTATTTATTTTTAAAAATCAAATAGTTTGTAAAACTGTACCCAGTTCCCACATGAGCATATTGAATATTATATCTGACGATAGAAAAACACCTAAAACTGCTAAAATACCTAAAAAAAATTAACATTTAAAAACAAAAAAAATCCAGAACTTATATTTATTTTAAATTGTATACATACCTAATCAAACGGAAATATACATAATTAAATGAGTAAATTACTCATATATTATAATAATATATATTGGTGTATTATAGATACATAGGTATCCCTCATTAAATATTTCTGAAACTCCCATGGGTCTTATATCCAACATGCAAAATGTAGGTAACAATTTTCCGAATAAAAACTTAGAATAGTAGGTACCGAGTTATCATTAGAAATAAAACAAACAATTTAATTTAAATGCCTATTAAAAATAAGAAGATATCTTTGGATATTTCAGTATAATGAAATATTTGTTAAGTATTTCAATGTGAATTCTGTACCTCAAAAATTATGTAAAGCCGCTTGACGTAAACTGTGTAAATAAATCAAACTACAATATTTCAAGATATTACATTTTTAAGTATTTAATTGTTACTTTCGTTTATTCTATTTATAACATATTATTTAAATAAATAATATTTACATGAGCCAAGGCCTTACTATTTATTATAATCGAAACCAAAAAAAAAAGCCAACGTAAAACCATTGATTATATATAATCAATGGTCTATCAAACCACTAAAACCAACCTTTCTCGATCACTAGCCACATGTTTTATATTTTAATAAAATATATTTTGGCAAAATCACAAAATTAAAATAATATAATATTATATAAACACGAAAAATACAACACACTCCATATGTAAATTACGTTTTAGACTTTATATATTTGTATGTAAATTACTTTTAGGAATTGTTTACCAATAATACATAGTTTGGCTTTGGCATAATATATACCTAAAAAACGCAATATTGTTTTTTTACACTGTATTAATTACATAAATTAGTGAATAATTATATAATCGTTTAAAATTAATAAATAAAAACTTATTAGCTAAAGCTAATATTTTAAAATAACATACAATCATTATTAAACATATAGTTGATTTTCATAACAGTAATTTCCCATTACGATTAAACCTGTAATTGTTTTCTAATTGAAAATTATCGATTTATATTTTATACCTAATACCTATTTATTTGCATAATATCAATATATAGGTAGGTAGATAATATTGTATATTATGTATATGATGACAATAATATTGCTATAATATAGAGTTTAAAAATTTAAATATTAATTTTTAATTTCAAATACATAGTCTCAAAAAAACTGGAAGATAACTACATACTTTATATTATTACGTCATAAACCTACGTTTTATAATAATTATTAATTACACAAATCTTTATTTAAAATACCTAAACTTAAGTAGATATATACTAGGTACTCGTATGTTTAAAATTTATTGAAATACTTTTTAATATTATGTACTTTATATTGTAGTAAATAATAAATTACTGATTAGTAAGCATAAAAATAATGTACAATATATCTTTAACTTTTACTAACCTCAATTCCTATGCATTTTTAGTTTATTATAATGCAGCATTATGTCTATGATAAATATTTATAATATTGTTTCTAAATCACGTCATCTTAGTTATTATTATGATTAATTCAGTTTACAATTATTCTTTAACACATAAATATTTCCCATTATAGTACTTATATAGCTTATATGAAAAATGTGTTGCCTCAATATTTCATGTCAGGCGCCATAATATAAAACACATTTTATTAAAATATATTATAATAATATTATGTTATTTTACCATTTTAGTCTCATACTCTTATATACTATAATAATAAATTAATTATCATTTATTTTTCTTAACATATTACGTTTTTGAACCGTTTTTAAACGTTTTTGAATGTTTTTAAGGCCTTTGTAAAAACAACCTCTACGCATGAGAAAAATGTGGTTACTTTTAGTGCTCTTATTTTTGAATAAATATTTTATTATAAACAATATTTTGAAATTATTAATAAGTCTACTTAGCATCGATTGGAGCACTTTTTTCATATTTGTAACTTTGTATGCCAAAAATAATATTAAAATTAAAAAACTTTAATTAAAAAAATTTTAAAAAACTTACAAATTCAATTTATGAACGAAAAGTAGCTTGACGACTGATAATAATACGTAGAGATGGCACTAGGATTTTTGACATTTCCCCAAAAATCGAGAATTTCACTATATAAAACACAAACAATCAAAAAAAAATAAAAATAATATTATACGCCCGCCAAAATTGTATGCCCCCAAAAATTTTATGTCAGGGGATTAATCCCCGATTAACCAGTCAGTCCTATTTTCGCTATTGATAATTCAGATACTTTTATTGGTTCAATTTTAAAAAATTTTAAATATTTGAATTTATCAAGAACTTTTATATCGATCACATTTTTAAAATTTTAAATGATTATTTAATAACTCAGAGTTAAAATTGCAAATATTTTTTTTCTTCGTAAAAAAATACTAAAGTAAAAAAAATTCTCCAACAGTTGCAATTTCATAACTGTTTTCAAAATTGAAATATGAGCACATAATAAGGTCGTTTTAGTGAAAAATGTATGGTTTTAAGACAATATTGAAATCAATGTATAATTTCATTAGTTTAGACTAACAAAATTAAGAGTATTTACAATAATCCAATTTTAATGCTGAAGATAAATTAAGATTTTGTATGCTGGGGAATGTTGGAAACAGTTTATATTTTTACTAAAAATTGTAAAAGAAAGGGATTTGATTTTTGGAAGTTTACTAGTTTGCAAATGTTTATCATATAAAAATAATACAAAATTATTTCCAACATTCTCTAGTAAAGAACCTACAGAATCTTAATATATTTTCAGAATTTAAATCAGATCATTACATGATTTTTTTATGAAACTTATATATTTTATTACACCTATTTAGTGGAAAAATCTCGTAGTTGAAGATAAAAAATCAAAAGCATTTATCTATAGTGCAGAGGTTGGAGTGATGCGGTCTGTGCACTTCCATTATTTTATTGTATTTATTTATTTATTTATTTAGAAAACGGGTTATCAACCCAAAAAACAATAAAAAAATACAAATAGATATTTGGATATTTAAGAAAATATGTCGATTCAATTATTTTTTTTTTTATCTATGTACCTATTTGTAAGTTGTACAATACAGACATAATCTTATAGATTTTTGCAAATAAGTCGAAAATGAATTTTGTACAATCGTTTTAAAAACGTTAAAATACATAGGTTTAAAAAAACTACTTTATTGAGATGGTAAAGAGCATTTAATTATTGTTCGAATTATTTTTATTATTCGAATTGTATATAAAAAATATAGGTATGATTATTAAATGAATAATTACTTTAAAATGTGTGTGTCCAGAAGAGGGAGCAAGCCGAAATACTTAAGGTTCTTGCATTTTTGAAATATATATAGCAACCTAAATAGGTATAATAACATGATGTATAAAGAAATATATTGACTATATTCCTATGTATTTGAATTTTTTTTTTTAACTTATCGAAAAATTACTCGTATATTATTAGGCCATAGTTATTATACATACTGTAAGTGCCGTAGCCAGGGGGTGGGCACTAGGGGCACGTCCCCCTCCCCCCGAATTTTTTTTTCTCTGTGGAAATGACTCCTTTGGTGTGAACTTTTTTATTTTCGTGTATTGTAAGGGGAGTATTCAGCAATTCAAACAGAAATTAATTGCTAAAAATGTATAAAAACTTCACACCCTTTAATAATCAACAAATTTAAAAACTGAAAATTTGGTTAAAATTATAACCATTTTTTCCAGTGAACCTCGAAAGATATTTCATTAATTTTAAATAGCTAAGCCGTAAAAATAGTATATGTATAAAAATTTCGCCCGCAAAAATACGTCAACTTTATATTTATAGTTCTGCTAAAATAAGCTAAATTTGAAAAAAAAAAACTCTTAGAGGTGTACTTCTAATGACACTGAGAATCATTATAAATAGTTAAATTAAAAATTATCATATTATAAAACCCTCTGGGTTTAAAATAAAACACCAATTAATCTCTTTTCA